>VXBP01000094.1:18951-159714 GCA_013400115.1 Rhinopomastus cyanomelas | reverse complement strand
CCAGCAATTGCTTGAAAAGGCCAAAGTTGGCCCTTCTGAAGTCCAGGGTTGAGGTTCTACTAGCTGTTCTGTTCTTACCACATGAGACCCTGAACTCCACCATCTCATGGTCGCTGCAATCAAGGCAACCCTCAACCTTCACTGCTTCAACCAGACCCTCCTTGTTGGTAAGGACAAGATCCAGCAGTGCTCCTCTCCTAGTGGGCTCTTCCATCATCTGCATCAGGAAATTGTCACCAATACACTTAAGGAACCTTCTGGACTGTGGGTGGCTGGCTGAGTGGGTCTTCCAGCAGATATCTGGGTAGTTAAAATCTCCCATGAGAACCAGGGCCTGCAGCTGTGAGTCTGCTGCCAGCTGGCTGTAGAAGACTTCATCAACTTCCTCACTCTGATCTGGAGGTCTGTAATAGACACCCACAACAGTGTCACCCATGCCAGCCTGCCCCTTAATGCGCACCCACAAACTCTCAGCTCTGTCCTCTGCTGCCCTGGGACAGAACTCAATGCATTCCAGTTGTTCTCTCACATAGAGGGCAACTCCTCCACCCTGCCTTGCTAGCCTGTCCCTTCTAAAAAGGACATAGCCGTCCACGACCACATTCCAGTCATGCGAGCTGTCCCACCAAGTCTCCGTAATAGCTTCACACTGTTTTATCTTGATTGGAGAAGAAAAAACACCAACAGCTATTCTGGAGAGTGAAAACCTGCCCATTTCGTACATCGACTATTCAAGCCTTATCTAGCCCAGAACACAGTGAGATGGTGATTCACCAGGAGCCAAAAGCAGAAGGGCTTGGGCCTTGGCATCAGATTAACAGCTTTCATTAATACCAATCCAACAATAAAAAACAGTGCCTTGGGTGAAGGCTGGCACTACTCTCCTGATTGCTCTTCTTCTCTTAGTATTTTACAATACGCAATGACTAACAACACCAAAATTCAGTTTTGAAACAGGTTTCTCCTCCTCTTAGGCTCCTTTCAGACAGTCTTGGGGCACCTTAAGAGCCAAAAATAACACACAGATTTTCTGTATTTCTTCCTTCTCTACATGTCCACTTCACAAAAATAAATGGATCCATGTGGTTTCTTTATTCCCAAAGCCACACACCAGGATGCTTAGAACACCCAGAACTTGCCTAACTGAATTCAAGAAAGAAACTAAAGAACCAAGTTTATACAACAAATTCAAAGATAAATTACTGCTGAAAACCTCAGATAATTCAATCCTTCACTGCAACCATTCACAGCTTGATAAACAATTTGTATTTGGCCTATCTTAAATTTCAATTAATGTCAATAAGCTGAACTCATACTTGAGAGCAGCTGATCTGAAGTATAAAGCCATCTACTCCAGCACGTTCTGCTGCAAGGGTTGTACCTTTTTAATAAGGAGAGAGAATTTAGTGCAGTTCTACATGCAAATAAATGAACACTAAATACATTTTAAAATCATGTAGGAAACCACAGAACTCGCTACTCACATCTCCGTGTCTTTCATTTAGACCATTAGGCATAATTCTTCGCAATATGCATCACGTCACTCCAGTTTGTGAACAGAAACCAATTCAGCTGGGTTTCACTTTGATTCTCTCATACATGATCACCTCATTTGCTTTTTCTCATGCAGTCTCCCAGGGCACGTTGGAACAAGTGCATCACACACTGAGAAGGACTACCTAGATTTCAAGCCCACATTGCAGGAAGACTGGTATCGTTCTCTTATACCTTCATCTTGGCAACAGAGGAAGCTTCCTGCCCTGAATGCCCCACAAGGGCCAGCAGCATACTTGGTGGATGTGAAAGCCCTGCTCCAAACCTAGAAACTGTAGAGACCAGAGTAGCAGCTGAATTACTTGGAGAGTTTTCCCCACTGAAAATGGAGATTTTTGCATGTGATGGTATCTGATCCAGTTCCCTCCTAAAGTCCTCAAAAACACTGAATCTGGGGTCCAACCTGCACTCCCTAAAGCAAACCACTATGCAGGCACAAGACATTCATCCCAAAGCACAACTGCTCTGCTCAAAATAATACAGAGACTGCAAGGACAGATGCACATGCACTCCAGCTGTGTGGTTCCTATCCCAACATACGACTACAACCCCACACCATGGCAAGAAAAGGTTTACACAGCTCCTCTCCCAACAGCAGCAGGACTGTGTCACTGCCAGACAAGCACTTGGGTTTCTCTCTGCCTTTGGCCAAGGTCCAGCAGGCAATTCAGGCATGAGGAGGTGGTGGTGGCTGGCAGCCCCATGGCTCTGGGCTGATCCAGTTTTCCAGAGGCTGTGAAGCTCCAACTGTAGCAAGCACTACTCATGGTCCACTGTTATAGCAGTGTGAAACTACCACTGTCCACATCTTGCTGTCCACAAGGAGACAGATCTATATGAGGTGTGGGTCACATTTCCTGCCAATTTCCCCATCAACTGAAGCTAGCACCAGTTCAGAAAGAGAATAATTGTGATACCGTCCTTCAGGTCATTCAACTGCTGTGGACAACGTAAGAGTCCAGGACAGTCTGCCTGCTTGTATGTCTGGTATAAGAATCCTGATGTTGTATCTCTTCCTGCTGGTGCTACTCAGCCTGGGCTCCAAAGTACTTCCCTACTGCAGGAGCACATCATACAGTATTAGAGGAAGGAGCTTAGGCAGTGACGTCCAAGGACAACAAGCTCTTCTGCTACTAACACCAGACTACAGGAGCAAACAGACAAGCTGAGCTGAAGCCAGCCTCCATGGCTTGGCCATACTCACATCATCCTCTTGATGGGTGTCTCCTCCCCAAAAGATACCTTCGTATTCTGGCCATTTCTAATAGTCTGAGGTAGCTTTAAATACCCGCCTGACCAGTAGCATGCCTCCTACCTGACAAAGTCTGGATCCTGATTTTAAAAACTCTCAAAACAACCCCCACAAAACAAAGATTATTGTCTGAAGAAGAGAGAAGCAGCTTTCCATTTTCAGTAATAAGGAGAGCTCAGATCTTGGACTTCAGCAGCACATGCCAAGGTAAGAACAGGTAGAAGATGGGAAGCCATAAAATCACAACCAAAAAACACCCCTGGAGGGTGGCTCCTGAGGGTTTTGTCACAGGCAAAACAGGTCTGTGGGCATTCCATCAATTCCAAGTATTTTATACAGAAGGCTAAAAGCTGCTCTGCCTGTGCTGACACTCAGCTCTTGCCAAGATACTCAGCTACTTTTTCTCAGGTTTAATGTAAGAGATACTTAAGACCAAGCAAAATTCGAACAAATCTGATTCAGTTCTTGAAGCCACGACTGAACCCACCCCACCCACCCACTGAAGAAAAAGTCAAGTTCACTTTACTTAGCAATGTTCAGCATCCAAGCAGGGACCACACAAGTATCAGCCCACAAAACAGAAAAAAGCCAAGACTGTACTGTTTCAGTCCAATTTGAAATGTGCATTTCAGTGTGAGGGGTGTTTTTGATTTCGCCATAATGCAACATTCCAGTTCAATGAAAAATACGCAGCCAGCCCCAGAAACAGCCACCACTGCAAACAATACCATTAACCAGTTACACAACAGGGTAACACAAACAAAGCAGCCATTTCCTCATGCTCTCCCCACCTTCTTCCACCCTCCTAGTTTGGCAACCGTAAGACCCATGTCTGTTCCCAACTGCTCCCAACCACCTCCCCACTGCTTTTGTTTTCATGCAACTACACCAATCTTTTGTTCAAATTCATCCCAATACCGCTACAGTTCCAGGCAAAGTTGAGCTAGCTAGAAGGAAGGCATTTACATAACAAAATCTCAACAGCTGTTCTGACAGTCTACACCTGGAATCATGCCCAGTGGAAATGAACAACTCCTCAAGAGGCCAGCCCAGAGGATGTAAAGACAGATGTAAATGACCACAGCCAAATCAGGTCACAGGTGCTGTTAACATGTTTCACACATGGGAGTAAGGCACAGATTTGCTCAGGAAAGCCATCAGCACCAGACAGGAGCTCCAAGACTTAAGTATCCTTTGGATCTCCAAATAACTCATTACAAAAGCTTCACAATCAAACAGAAAGCTACACAGCTGAAAAGAATTCTTAGTGTGGATAAGCTTATTTCAAACTCCACTTCACCGTAAGAACCTTGTCTGAATCAAGAGAGTAACACCTGTGAAGAGGAATACTTCATTGTACTACGGATTTTAACTCTTAATTAATTAGATGCAACAGAAAAAATATTCCTGGTACAGAAGAACAGGACTGTCCTTTACATCTGCTAGAACATATAGAACAGAAGAAAAATCTCTCACCTTTGTGTTGGCTGCAATCCAATTAGAAGTTTCACTGTCATCATCACACTTCTTAATCCATTTCTTTAACCACTGTTAGAAAAATGAATATTTACATTTAAACAGAGGAACCATCAATGTTCCCTAGACGGGACCATTATTCTAAGGTCATGAACATAAGTAACAAAAGCCAAAGAACACTTGCACTTATTAGGTAACATCTGGTCTGGAAACTGCAGGTAAGCCAAGTCACAGGTTTCCCTCCCCTCTCCCTGAGGAAATTTTTCTAATGCATTTGTGGCTAATCCAGACTGTCCTGTTCCCAAGGCATTAAATATGGCTGCCTATAAGCTCTGCACAGGGTTCCAGGCTTGGTGACAGTTTTTGACAGCTCCACAAACAGGTCTGAAGTCACGGCACAGCAGGAGGTGCCAGGACCAAATGAACTCCTCCAGCACAACAAAGCCAAAGCACAGAATGCCTACAGAAACACCTAGTGGCAGGAATGTTTGTTGTGAAACATTCATTCCTGAAGCACATTCCATCCTCTTCACAGGGTCCACAGCTGCACCTCCTCCTCCCTCCAGACACTCTCCCAACTAGCTGAGGCATTGTTCCTTCACAGGGTCCAGCTCTGAGGCATCCTAAAAGCATCCAGCATGTTTTCACCAATTCTTCTCACTCTACTATCTAAACGGATGGACTTCTCAAAGGGAACAGTCGCACAGCCTTGTGCTTCATTTCCATGTCTTGCACATAAACTGACTTTAAACTTTTTCAAGTCCTGTATTTAGAGAAGAACTTTCACCCCCTCACCTTGCACTTAACGGGATCATGCCAGTTTTCACCACAGTTAAAGCTGAAAGGGAAAAGAAAGGGGAAAATAAGCAAATAGGGTAAGTGATGGTACTTATATTTAACTAGGTTAACACCATGCGAGTTTTCTTCTGGGTTATTCTGCTGACCAAGACAGTCTTAAGGATTGATTACAAACATCAAAACCAACCTGAACCCTCAGATTGCTCGATGGCCATCTCAGAGCAGTGTGTGTCCCAAAGCGTTTTGATTCTTTACAGTGTCTGCAGAACCTCACCTCAACTGAAACCACCTTGCCGAAGGCCTTCCCTCAACAAAAGCTTAATGTCAAAGGCGGCCAAAGATACAGACAGCAGTCGTTACACAATGATGGGCTTTGCCATCACTATACCTAGCCCTGGTTTAGCACCTGAAGCCCAACCCATGCTTCTCCCACCATCTGAAGCATATTCCAACATAAAGACTTTCACAATACATACTAACAGACATTGAGTAAAGAGCAATATCGTCACCTTTTACTTGACTGTTCTTACCAAAACTGACGTCCACACTTGCAGCGAACAGGCTTAGCATCAGGATATTGGACTTTAACAACGTGGTGACAATCTGGGGCAGGACACCATTTTAACAGTCGATTACACTATGAAATAAGGCAGAATGAGAACACAATAGTAAAAGGATGCTGCACAAAGATGATCCCTGCTCTTTGTCCCTCTTCCATCATTTCAACAATGACCTTAAGCCACACTCCATTCTGTCTTACCAGGGCTCTGCAATAAGAGTGCTGTCTCCTAAGTGCTCCCTTTCTTTCTACTGAATGAAAGCAGAGATGTGACAGTCAAGTTCTCATTGTCAAACGGCCTCTTATGAAAGATGAGGAGCATAAACACTTCTGCTGACCTCATAGCTCACCCAGAGAAAATACTGAAGGATATGAAGCTTTCCACTGAAAAAAAGCATCTGTCTGTCTGTTCGCAAGTCACATCTCAGTTTCACTGCTGCAAAAGCCTCTCAGAAACTGCTCACAGTAGCGTTTTACAAGCAGCAGTTTCTCACATCCTTGAAACACCACCTCATTGTGTGCTCCTATTGTACTGTGGCCACATATGTTGCTAGACTTCCATCAGTCTTTCAATCTGCAATATGAGCTTTGCTTCAGTGTGGCATAAAAAAAACCCAAACCACCAAAGTCACTGCATGCACCACTTCAAACAGGGAGTGAAAGCTTCCTATCAGTAACAACTTACCTACTGGGCTTTATAGTGAATCTGAATGCATGCAGCTGGGAAACTGGGACAGTGGAAAAATCTTCCAAAGCACCTTTGTCCAAGTTTATTTTAATTTTGAGGTTGCAAAGCAATCAGTGTTTTGCTAAGAGCAATTTATATACTGAACAGCTTGCACATTCTCTTAATTTATAGCTGTTTGCTACATCTCTCCATCTTTTGTCCTGCAGATTTAACGTTTTCCTACCCCTATACCCGTGTAACTAAAAGTGCTGTAAAACAACCATGGCAAAACCTCCAGCTTGCAGTCACACTTGATTATAGACTGAGCAAAGAAAAACCCGACCCTGCTCTACAACTATAAACAAGCCTCACTTCAGTGGCTCGGTACATACAGAAGACAGAAAACTTGGAAGCTATTAAGAATTTCCAGTAAAAACTCACCTCTACAAAACTATTGGTTATTAAATGCTGGTACTTTAACTTAACCTTGGAATCTGTGATCAGACGCCTATGGAAAGGGAAGAAACACAGTAAAATTACTGTAGTAAAAAATAACTTACTGGCAATGTGCAAAGCTCAAGACAAACAGTTTTGATTCGTCCTCCTACACTTGCACTTACCTGCTCTCTGTTTATTTGTTAGACCATTCATT
Organism: Rhinopomastus cyanomelas; assembly: GCA_013400115.1. Taxonomy (NCBI): domain Eukaryota; kingdom Metazoa; phylum Chordata; class Aves; order Bucerotiformes; family Rhinopomastidae; genus Rhinopomastus; species Rhinopomastus cyanomelas. The sequence continues at coordinate 152,756 of VXBP01000094.1, read as the reverse complement.
ACTTCTAAATTCATTTAACTTCTAAAATTAGCTTCACAATCAAACAGAAAGCTACACAGCTGAAAAGAATTCTTAGTGTGGATAAGTTTATTTCAAAGCACTCTCTTTGAAGAGCGGAAAATTCACTAGTTCATTTCTAATGAACACGCATGTTTTGGGGCAAATCCTCTGAAGAAGCTCCAGAACAACCATTGTGCGGTTGATAACATGGGTAGACCTAACATTATCCATGTTTCAGTGGTGTTGTTTTAATTTATCTACCACAAAAACAAAGTTGATTTAAATTCAGCATCACAGAGAGTGCTGTAATTAAGTCAGTCAGTCAGCCTGGCAGTGGAAGAGCAGAAAACCAGACAGACAAGAATCCTTTAAAAGCATGCTGACGACTTTTCTCCTGGACACACCAACACAGCTGGCATTTGTAGACTGTCCAGCCTGGATATAATCAAAATAATTTAATTACGTATTGCTGAGTACTTGTATACACATCTCTCAGTTACGCCTGGTGTCTTCTGCACATACATATGTAGAGGGATATATAAAATATACATCTTTGTTATAGGGTCTTTGCAGGATTTCTGGATTACATCATACAGTGAAATGCAGCTATACACAGCTTATACTATGTACAAGTACTGAAATCAATAATTCTTAGTTTCAGAGTGCAGCCCAAAGTCAAGTATAGTCCTTGACACCATCACACCAACACTCATTACAGACCAGCATACATGACAGTGCAACAACGCACAAATCTTGGCCCCAGCTGTCTGGGGAGCTCCTCACCCAGAGACATGCTGGTTATTACACAAACAGAGCACATGGTGGCCAAATTCCCAGGGCTGAAATAAAGCACAAGCAGCTGACAAAGCATCTTGTCAGGCCCATGTCCACAGCAAGCCAGGAATTCTGAAGGAAAACTTAGGGAAAATGCAAAAACAATTTACATTTGTAGTGTTAATTGTATATTGCATTTTCTTACTCCATATTGTACTACTCTAGCAGCTCTACTCTAACCATAACAGATGTCCCTGGGACTAGAATTTAGATACAAACTGATGCCATAACTATCCAGAGCGCAGGGAGCATACAACCCATTGGGTAGTGGTTACCAACTGTCTGTGTCATCAGCCTCACAGCTCTGGATCCAACAGTATTCTCAAGACCTTCAAGAGCTCTCAATATTACTGTCTTTCACCAAACAATAAATGAAATGTGGCAAATTAAGATATGAAACCCCTTCCCATACTCTGGGGTAAGTTTCCCCGTGAGCCAAGCTGCAGAAGCAGCAACCTCACTGAAGAAGCCAGGCTGGAAAATCAAATGGCTCGCCACAACATCTTAAACTGAACTGCCAGAAGAGACAACGATCAGAACCACACAATCTCAAATTCGTAAGACAGCAGCAATCCTTCCTCAGACCATAAATTGTACAGGTTTTTTCCATTTTGATGCAGCAAACTTCTCAAAGCCACTACAACAGCACCAGTGAGGATGAATGCGGCATAGAAAAAAAATAATCCATGGGCAGTTTGAAGGTCTTGGAAAAAAAACTGAAAGGGACCCTCTTCTCAACCTTCCTACTTAAGCTCAACAGTACCAAGAAAAACCAATGTAAGTTGACTAAATACACCCCAAACCCAGAAACGTTACTAAGTTTGGACTGCTAACAAGGTAACTCAACCTGGAGATACACTCCCCATACTGAGAAGGGAACAAATCAATTACCTAGCCTATGTGCTCTGATTTTCTGTTGGATAAAGAAACTGTTGTCTCTAAATACTGCACATTCATCTTTGGTTCCTATAGCCTGGAAACCTAAAGCTGGAGAATCTGTAAAAAGGAAATGACCTAAAGAGAATCATTAGGGACTGGGAAGAGGTGCAAGATCCCATTCGGATTACTTCCATTTTCAGTCATGTTATTCCATAAGACTGCCAGTTCGATGTCCAGCTTTGGTTTAAAAGGAAAGCACTATGCTTGTGTAAAATAATGCACTTCCCTGCCCCCGACCATCCCAGTGTCCCAGTAAGATCAGAGAAAGACGGACTTTTACCTCCACAAAAAGTTTATAGTTGTACTTAAGCAAAGGGAGCTTATTTGTGTCACCATCTAAATGCCACTTGCTACTGCAGTCATCAAATTCTCTCTGCCACTTCCAGGCAAGAGGGAATCCCACAGCACATGGTGTGAAGACTGCACAGATTTACCCATGTCATGGTGTTCTATGCTTTAAGAGTACAGTGAAGCACAAGGATAGTCAGACATACTATACCCAGCAGTAGCAACAGATGCCACAGCCAGTGCTGCTCTCCATCTCTTCATGGTGTCCAGTAAATGATTCAGCCAGTCTACTCCAAATAAACTAACTGAACAGCTCCTTCCAACTGTTGCAATCAAGAAAACCCTCCAGAAATTTCATGCTGAGAGTGTACAATACCATGAGCTGCTTTCAGACTTTGGTAAACAAGTATCTCAAGCAATTCACTCAGAATATTCTACCAACTTCAGTTCCGTTTCCAGCCCCTGAACTCTACTAACCACCCCTCAATGGAGCATGAAAAAATTTCAGCTATTTTCACTCCTATCCAGCCTACACATCCTGACTAACATAGAGCAGCTAATGCAGAGGGCATGGAAATCATTAGTCTGAAAAAAAACCTCAGCAAATTAATATCAATGAGCAAGTCAGACTTCAGGAAGGAAGGAATAAGGTAAGAAAATAAGCCTCTATTTAGAGGCTTTTTAGCATGAAGAATTAAAATTAACTTAATCAAGGCTCAGAATTATGAAGGATATTACTCATGCAGTAACACCATTCAATATAGAAGAGAAGGAAGCTCATGGAATTCATAGTTCCACCATGCATAAACACTTATCCTCCAGCTGGACAGCTTAATAAGTAAAATGACACAGGCTGACATACCAGCTTCATCAAATCAACTGCTTCCTATCAGAGGACATAAAACACACCCTACATTAGGACATCCTTCCTCTGACTCCTATAGGACTTGGTGAATCAGTCAGTTGACCTAGGTAGGAAGTCCTAATTTCCTACATAATTCAAAGGAAGCAAATCACACAAAGCAGTTAAACAGGGTTTGGAAAGACTGCCTGGTGTTTATTCTGTCATCATGCTGACCAGCTTGGTCAAGGAGTCTTTATTTCAGGTACTGTGGCATGGGTTCCTCAGAGGTAAACAAGAAGTTGAGACACATACTGGTATCAAGAGTTCCAAGACTCTGCTGTCTTGAAGCCACCATGTGGTGTTGTTTTTTTAATAAGACAGCACACATTAATAACACACGAGTAACAACATGGAAAAAGAGAGGAAAGCCAAGAGGCAGCAGCTCAGCATACTTACATAACTGTATTGTCATCGACTAAAATATCACAGCCATGAGCAGGGCATGAAATGGTCTGAAAAAAAACCAAAAAGGTCAGAAAAGCAACAGTGTTTATCCTATGTTTGCATCACAAAGAATTCCAAGGAAACAGAGTAGGATCCACATCACAAATAGTACCTTGGCTCTATCATCAGTCTCAGATCTGCCACTGTGCACAACACACTTCCTCCCACTCAGAACAGACACACCTGCACTGCCTCCACAGAGTTTCCTCCAGCTTCACTGTCGCAAAGACTGCAGACCCCAAAGCTCTGGGGCACAGGTTTTCTGTGTTGCCTGTCTGGATTTTTTAAACCTTAGCAGGGAAGAATATCTTGCCCCTCCTTTCTGACACACAGAATCTCCAGAAATACATGATCATGAGGTAGGTGAATTCACATTTTACCTGTCCCATGCCTTCCTCCATTATTTTGGTAGTTAAATATTCGCTCCAGCACTGCATACAGAACTTGTGTCCACACTCTAGGCCGGTAAAGTACTGCAGTGAGAAAGAACACAAGACCCAAGATCATTTTACCACACTGATTCACTCAATCATTTCACCATTCTTGGTGCTGTGCAGTTTATCATATCTCTCATCCCACCACACACACCAAACTTGAGACACTACTATTGTAATCTGCCCTGTCCTCCCTACAGACCATTGCCAGTGCAGCTTTAGCCAGGCTTTCAAAGCCAGGCCTAAATAGCTCTCATAGCTGATGTTTCCATCCTGCTGCCCATTTACACTTGTCCCTGGGTTAGGGGTGTACATAGAGCATGGCTCAGCAACCCAGCTTCTACTCTTCCAAATGAGTCAAATAAATGCATTAACGCTACACAGTTCATGAGTTCAAGACAATACACACTGTTGTTGCCTCCTGTTTTTCCACCTGGTGCCTTATGCAGGTACTATCCACAATGTAACCTACACGGCCAGGTGAGTACTGAACAGCAAGAACTGTGGGCCCTACACTTTTAACGCATCTGAAGTTTGCCAACTTGCTTGGCCAACATCCCCACAAAATCCAGATGCTCATCAAAGACATTAGAGCTCCTAATGGGCAAGTGTAAATTATTACATAAAATCCAGTAACAATCAGCTGTTGCAGACAGCAGTAAGAGCAACTGAATCAGTGTGCATATCATCTACACAGACTATGTCACGATATCATCTGGTATTGAGCGGTTACACAAGGAGTGAAGCAAACACTGCTGAGGAAAGACTGGAATTAAGTTACTTTTCTCAGGTCCTCTTAAACTTATTTTGTACCCAGAGCCCAAGACAAGGACAAAACTATATCTGCAAGAGCTCACCCACACCACTGTATGGGTTACTGTCTGCCAGCTTTGGTTTTCAAACCATCTTATTCTCAGCCAACAAGACAAAACAAGAGCTTCACTTTGAGATACCTTCAAGTGATGTGAAACTCTGCAAGTGAATGCAACCTAGCATCCTCTGGAGCAGCAGCAGGATGCTGTTCATTCTGGACAGAGTCCATTTTAAGAAAACCAGGTTCCTCTCAAACTGCCTCCTCAACCATTAGAGACTCAAGATTAGAGCCATCACATAGACTCCTCAGTACATCTGACCTGATCTACGAGCTAGGTTATGCTTGCCTTTCAGTGCCACAGCGCTGAGACGGTGCAAGGAAACTGCCTGCTTCGCTATTCTTTGATTCACCTCAGCCAGCATTTCTGATGCTGTTGAGGGCACAGGTTGTAACCCAAGGCTTGACAACATGTGGTGGTGGTGAAGCCAGCGAGCGCAACTCTGCTAGAGAGGTACAAGATGGCTACATCTGGCCTGACCAGCCAGCAAAAGCTGAGCTGAGCATCTGACTTCATTCTGGGTAAGAATGAAGATACTCAAACCCCTGCTTCCTTTGGGACAGAAAAGAGAAACCAGAGCAGAAGTGTCCTGTCAGCATCATGATTCAAGGAGAGAGGAGGCTGTGACAGCCACAGGGTGCCCAGGTACACCAACTCCACGACCGAATAAACCACTTTCCAATTTCTGAACCAAGTAACAAGATGTCTGATGCTCCACAGGTGCAGTTGTACATGCCAAGGGACATCCCGTGGATACACAGGGTTTTCTAGCAGAAAAGCCCAAACAGCTGTAACTCTTGGGAAAGCAAACAGCACACAGCACTGACTTTTGACAGCATGACGACTTCACATGTTTAAGCTTGGGCAAAGGGATCACGTCTTAGTGGACACAGATACTTCTGCAGCAAGTACACACAGGGCAGCACTTATTTCTCTCATTACAGGCAGTGAAGAGTCTCTAAATGCCCCCATAAAGGCAGCTGCCACACTTCCTCCCAGGCTGCCAAGAATTCAAGATACATTTCAACTTCTTTCTTTACTGTGAGGGAATTCCCAATTACTTTGGACAAGCAAGCAGATGTCAGTGTGGAGCAAGTAGACACAAAATAATCAGCGCAAGAGGTACGAGTGACTTCTGAAACAGCATGTCTGTCTCACAGTGGACAGCTCTGCCTTCCTCCATCTACACTTGTCACCTTGTTTTGTTGTGAAGCCAACTGCTAGTGCGGCACACTGACTCTCAGTACCTGTGGCTGCCCTTCCAGTCACACCAATCCCTAGCTGCTTCAGGAGGTCTTTACCATGACCACCTCACTCGGGCTTTATTCAGTAATGATGACAGCATCTAGAGATTAAGTCACCTGTGTGTCCTTAGGGCAAACAGTCTGGACAACAGCAAACATCCCACCCCCAGGAAGCCTTGTCCTCAAGTGGGATGCAAAGGGTGAGATGCAAAAGAGGAGATAGGCGAAGTCACAACCCTCTCAGTTCCTGCCTTCATGAGTAAGGGTTTTGCCCAAAATAACCACTGGTTCTTGACACTGGTTCAAATCATAAGGATGCAGGCTGCCACAACAGCTTTAAATGCCTTGCTTTGTAGGTGCTTCCCAAGCCCTCAACAAATCTCTAGAAATGACTGCAGAGCTATAAAAACATACTATTTCCCTAAAAGATGCTTTAAAAGGCAGAGAAATGCCACCTGTAGCAACCTTGCGCAAGGGTGAATATTATATTTATAATTCAGTGACCAAAAGATATTTCAAACCATATGGCTTAGCTACACCACAGACACTGCAGCCTTTTACAGATTAAATCATAAGTAGTAGCTTTTCTATGTGCTCCGAACTGTAATTTATGTCCATGAGACAGAGGTTCCCCTCTGTCAACTCTTAACACTAATGACTGGGGCATCCCAGCTTCTCTGCAACATCTCCCTGCTTTAGCTCAAAAACTGCTCTTCTAACAACTAGCCCACTACTATTTTTAATGTGCTGTCCAAACCACAAACCCAAGAAGCATTCGTGTGCTCTGTACTGTTCTTCCCAGTAGTTAAAAGCTGCTTCCCAAGCAGCACGTGTGTTCCCAAACAGAGGAACAGCCTGTCCACTGTAAGCAATGGGTGTGCTGTTCCCACCCAGCACAGTAACTACATTAAAAAGAGGAGAGCAATACATTAAGAACATGAAATGTGAAGTTTCCTACAGGACCCTCTCTGGAGATGGATACTAAAATGTTAAAGATGCCGCTTCTCATCCTAACCCCCCTTGGTCCTCCTCCTATTCTCATTTAAAAAGTTGCATGGCCTAAAATCAGTATTATTTCCTTACTACCTAGTGTGGGAATTGATTAAGCAATGGGATTTTATGATAAGGTAGAAGGCCAAACTTCTCAAACATGCCTTTCTTTCCCAAAGCACCTCTTTACACAAAGAAGCCACAAGTCTCCTTTGCAGCTAGTCTCTAAAAAGGAAGTTGATGTACACAAGGCTTAAAAGGAGATGCACAAAGTCTTGTGGTTACTTGCTCAAGAGCAACAGTGATCTTAACGCTGAAACTGGGCTCTGTGCTGCCCGCTCCAGAGGCAGGAAAAGGCCTGCAGTAACAATACAGCAACAAGGGTGCTTTACCAAGGCTCTTCACACCTTATGAATGTTTTCAGGCTCATAACACACACCCAGAGCAAGAGTGAAAGCCTCATGTAAGGGCTGCTTTTCAAAGGTCATGCAGGTGTTTTGGAGGGTCAGGATGGCTCCACCATGAATAGCAGATGCCAATCAATGCAGAATTCCTTACACTATGTCTGCACCCTACCTTTTGGTGAGGCCATGAATAAGCTCTCGAATTTGAGCTTGACCAGTGATACTGTTTTTATCCCAGGCTCTCCCACCACTAAGTCCTGCACCTTGGAAGTCAGAGTAAGTTGCTCATCTGTGTAAAATTCAACAAAAATGTGGACCTCTGAGTGCACGGGAAATTTCAGTCTGTTTCAACAGCCTCAAAATAAGAAAGCACCATCAACAATCTTATCACAAACCAAAGGACTGATCTGGAGCCCCTGCAAGCACTTCTACTCTAATCTTCCCCATTAAAGAAGGTATTGCAATATAAAAATACCCACAGTGGTTCAGTTCTCTGAACAGCAGAGAACTGCTGTTTATTTTACTCCTACTTGTTTTATTTTAGGGTGTTCAGCTTGACTATTTTTTATCATTATTTACTATTTGAATGAGGCTGGAAAAAGCACATAAAAGTAAAACGCTTTGCCCACCATGCTTTGAACATATATTTTCTTTCATGTATCATTCATTTGCAGTGTCTCAGTTAGTACCTCACCTTTGCAAAGATCATTTTTCTGAAGAACTTTACTACACTACTGCCCAGCAGCATCTAAGGTTTTTGCAGAGGGATAACAGTTCCATTTGAACACAGAGTACAGCATTCCAGGTGAACTAATATTGCTTACAGTTTGGTTATAAAAAATATTTTCAAAGTATACAGTAAGAATTAAATACAGTGTGGAAAGCACTACCTAATTCTGTGGGTCCCCAGGGTATGATGTGGCTCAGCTGCAACACACAAGACACAATCTTCATTGCATTAAAAACCCAATCCCACACACAGTTTTTAAATGCACAGAAGATACAATGGAAAAAAGTGAAATCACACTTTCATTTCAAAGGGGTTTTTTAAATATTGTTGGAGAAGTCCTTACAGATTTCTGTGCCCCAAACACAGTGTTTCAGGTAAGTTTTGGGAAGTATCGGCCAACCACTCCCCCCCACTGCCAGGTACTCACCGAGTTTGGGTAGTTCAGGTAGCAGATCTGACAAGGCATATCCTGGGCCGAGGACCTTGTGTTCATTTGGCGCGTCCGAGACTTTTTACTTGGATTTATTACATGACACTCTGCAAAAAGCTTCTCCAAGTTGCCATCGAAGTACCTGCACAACACGTACAAGAGAATGAAAATGTAACTACTTCCCTGCAAATCACTTTTCACAGAATCTCTTTGGTTGAAAGAACCTTTAAGATCAAGTCCAGCCACTGACCCAGCACTGCCACACCACCACTAAACCAGGACCCTCAGCACTACATCTCTCTGCCTTCTAAATACTTGCAGGGATGGTGACTCAATCACTGGACTGGGCAGCCTTTTCCTATGTTTGGTAAACCTTTTGGTGAAGGAATTCTTCCTAACATTCAGCTTAAACCTCCCCAGTCACAGCCTGCAGCCATTTCATCTGGTCCTATCACTTCACACCAGGAAGAAGCAGCTGAGCCCTACTCCTCGCTCCAGCCACCTTTCAGGCAGTTGTATAAAGTGAGAAAGTCTCCCTTCAGCCTCCTTTTTTCTAGGCTAAACAACCCCATTTCCCTCAAACACTCCAAGTCTGGATTTATACTTCAGACCCTTCGTGAGCCTCGTTCTATTTGAGAGTTAAATGTACAAAGTTAGTTTTAATATTTCTAAAAACATACACCCACTACTTTTAACATCCTCTTCACTGATAACACCTATCAATAGCCCTGATCACAGAGGTGGATATTGAACAGCTACATCATTTCAGAGACATTGGGTTGAATTGCACACTCCTGAAAATTCAAGTACCTTCAATTATTCAGCTGCATTTCAAGTAATTCATGGTTCTCTGAAATGATTGCTTTGCATTAGAACTTAAGGACCAGGAACTAGAATAAGAACATCCTACTTTGCAGACCAGGGATCAGGACACCTTCCTAAAGAACAACTTGATTCCTCTTTCCAGCCTAAGCTTTCCACTTTTTCCTAGTGTTCTAAAGCACTAAAGAGGAGATACAAAACAGCAGTCGGTCACAGTTTGTGATTCAGTAACTCCCTAGTTTCAGTACTTTGTGTTTTCCTCCACACACTCAGTCTACATTGCGTGCTTTGAAGAGGTCCTGACTTCAATTTTAGCACTTCCTTCTCTGATCTATGGAGAAACACATCAGCAAAGTCAAGAGGTTCAGCTGATCTAGGACCTAAGCCTGATCACCCATCTGCATTTAAGGCAGCTGCAGAACTGCCTCTCACGGGCCACCTCCAGAGTTTGGGAACAAGCGCTGCTAGGTCAGTGCTCTCATCCACAGTTCCATGTTGAACATCCTGCCCATGTTGAAAGCATACACAGTCCATCCACTACACCAGGTTCTTCGCCACTTGAGCAACTTTTATCTCATGAAATATTTCAACAACCACCTGAGAAAATTCCAGGTCTGTGATACTTCCAAAGGTCTGATAGCTCATGGAAAGAAGGATGCAAACTGGGTTGTGGGGAGGGCAAAAGACCCCTTTCTCTCCATTTCCCTGAAGGGGAAAAAATACTGGTTTGGTTAGTGGTTTGGCTAACAGAAAGTTTTTCAACCTAGTGAGGAGAACCAGACTTGAAAGGATCATTAGTAGGCAGGTCAGCCTATTCCCTCTATCAAAACAACACAGAGCTTCCTCCAGCCTGCAGCAGCTGCACAGAACGCGCTGCATCTGACAACTAACCAGCTAATCTTACCTGCACACATTCCCCCCATCCAAACCCAGTAAAGAAGTCATTACTTCCCCCCAGCAGCAGCAAGTTAAATCCAAATAAGGTGGCCCTTACCTAGAGAAAAAAATCCCCACATTTGACCACAGTACAGCCACATAGTTTTCAGATCATCAAGTTTACTCCCAGCAGACAACTGTAGCTAAGCACACACAAGCAAGGCTGAGGACAGGGCCTTTACAAGGTGCATATGTAAACCAGACACAACCCAAAAAAACCTCCAACAAACCACAAAACAATCTGCTGTCTACAACAGACAGAAGAGATCTGAGGCTTTTAAGACTTTCTGCTGAGTGAAGTTGTTACTAGGTGTGTCTCAAAAATGCGAGACTGGGCTTGGGACACAGCAACTAACCCAAACACCTCCAGCCAGATAGTCTTATCCAGCTTATCTCCCAAGTACCGAGATATTGAGGGCCTGGAGAGGGTGCAGAGGAGGAGAGTGATGCTGGTGAAGGGCCTGGAGAAAAGAAATCTTGTGAAGAGTGACTGAAGGAGCTGGGGCTGTTCAGCCTGAAGAAGAGGAGGCTATGGGGAAACCTCATCACCTTCTACAGCTACCTGAAAGAACATTGTAGAGAGGTGGGTGCTGGTCTCTCCTTACAGGTGATTAGCAATAGAACAAGAGGGAAGAGCCTCAAGGGAAGAGCCAGGGGAGGGTTAGGCTGGACATCAGGAAAAGATTTTTCACAGAAAGAGTAATCAGACACTGGATCAGGCTGCCCAGGAAGGGGGTTGAGTCACCACCGTGATGGGGGATATGGTATTGGGGGTGAACTTGCTAGAGGAGAGTTTAATGGTAGGACTTGATGATCCCAAGGGTCTTTTGCAACCAAAATGATTCTATGCACTATTCCAAAGAGTCCCAAGTCCATAGCAGCTCTCTTACAGCACTACCAACTGACAAGTTTTCACTTCTAACAAAAGTGAGTTCATTGCACTGCTGGTTCCTACGTTTCTCAATGTGATTCATACATGGATCTTAATTTGCAAGACACTGGATTATGAAGGCAGTGGTGCATTCAGGCACTGCGGCATCGCAACATTCAGGCTTTGCCACTGCTCTTCAGCGTCAGCTCAGGGATTCGAGTTACTTTGTCTATACTATCTATAATGTTTTATCTACTCTATTTGTCTTTAATATTTATCTATCATATTTTAGCAAGCAAATTCAGTGCAGTCCTGTTAGAGAGGGTATTCATTTATTGAAGAGTCATGGATAAATAGCAACTCCATAACAGGTTTCTATCCTTCATATTGTTCTTACAGCATTATCAGAGCAGGACATGCTCCATTTGAGAAGAGCAGCCAAACAGCTGGATGTGATGCTTGCAAAGAAAACAGTTTTGGAGACAAATGCTATGATGCCACTTTAACATTGGCATTTGTGGTCAGCAAAATGCTTATGGAAATACCAGATATTTGTAATGATGGGCTGTGTGTCAGGGTGCAGATCCACACCAGGAACTTGACTTTCCCACTTGCACCAGACAGTTCTATGTTACCTTCTGTCCTACGCCAGGACATACAGACAGAAATTCACAATTACTTTTTATCTGGAATTACCTATCCTGTCCCCTCCAAATACCAACACGTAATGAACTTAGAAAAAAAATATTTCCTTCCCAGGCATGCAGTAGCTTCCAACAACAAACAGAAAACAAAGTGATTTGACTTTGTGTCTTTTTCAGGGCTAGGAAACACAGAACACCTGGATCTCCCTGAAAATACACTGTTATCAATGGATACTTCTGCATAAAATTCCAAGGTCTCTCTAACTGCTCCATCACTCTTTATACAAACACACCAGGTGCCCAGTCAGGAGACTCTTCCAGTTTCCTCAATGGTTAGGAAAAAATCTGAATTCCAATGACCATGACTTCCTCTGAGCATCACCACAGACCATCTGTTAAAGCAGATCTCCCTTTGGTCTTCCCATGTTCTTCAGCTGAAGCACTCACAGGCAGCAGCTGTTTTTACCAACACAGCAAGTGACTTTCTCTCAAGTGACTTTTCTCCAGTTCTCCTGTCCCAGTAAACCTTCCCCACCACTCATTTCCATTCATTCTCCCTGAACTCAAGGAAGCTAAAACAAAGTTAAGATTACACTACAACCTCACACAACTTCACCTCTGTTTTTCCTGCAGGTATCTCACCCAATGCATCCCAAATAATGTCTACATTTCTGCAGAGCTCCTCTGCGTTAGCAGATCCATTTCAAACTCTGCTATAAATGCCATATTCTTTTCCAACTCTGCACTGACAAGACCGATCATAATACTCTGTACTGCTCCCAGCTGTCTGGTTTGGTTTTCACCTGTGTGACATCTGGATCCTCCTCTGAACCAAATGCCTCCAAAACCCATCCAGCCAAGTCACATTAACAGTAACAAACATTCATCCCAAGGTTACTAAGGGCCTTAATAACAGGTTCTGCCTAGTCTGCCACTTCCCTTGTGAGCAAATGTTGCACTTTGAAAAATACCAGAATTTTCAGATGTATAGATTTGTGCTTTCATGAGGGAAAAGGTACATTTCACTTTAAGAGAATCATCCCAGGTACCTGCCCTGGGTGGGGGTGTGGGCTAGGTGACAAGATAAAAGGGGCTGATCATAGAATCACAGAATCATCAGGGATTGGAAGGGACCTCGAAAGATCATCTAGTCCAATCCCCCTGCCAGAGCCAGCTCACCTCACTGGAGAAGCCATGGAATCAGAATCACTCATGGTTGGAAGGGAACCATCATCCAGTTCCAACCCCCCAGCACAGGCAGGGACACCCCACCCTCGACCAGGCTGGCCCTCCCTGCCTCTCTTAGGCTTAGGCTGCTTAGGCTCCGGTACCCACACACCACCACTTTTCCAGGGTTGGGGGGGAAGATGGGACAGGGCTGGCACTGCAGACCAGAGAAGCAAGAGCACAGTGCCAATCTTCCCTCTACCCACAAGGCAACCATTCAGCTACCCATGGTGAGCTGAAGGATTCTTCCCTTTCCCCCTGTAGCTGAGGCAGGAGGAGAAGGGAGAGCTGAGGGTCATGGAACTCTCTTGGCCACCCTTATGGGGTTGGGGGGCCCCTGCTGACATGGCCATGCAGTCGGTCTCCATCTTGAATCCCACATGCGCCCAGAGCCATATAGTCATCACCACCATCTTAGACAAACACTGATCAGCAGGACTGTTTGTCATTTCTGCCACTGAAAAAAGATGGGGATGCTCAAGTATTGGGGAGAGAAGGAGCCTTAACAGAAGCATCCAGGAATTCTTTCGTGCTTAGCTGACGAAAGCAGAAGGACTTGAGAACCCTTAAACCTTCCTTAAATGGAAGACAGAGACTGGGGGTCATGTTTGAAAGGATGTCTCCTGCATCGAAGGATGCAGTTCATCAGGTGCTGAGGAATCAGGCCTGCACGATCAACGTTTTGCTGGAGAAAGCTGCGCTGAAGAGAACTGAAAAGTTTGCCAGTCTAGACAGATGAGGGTACCAGTGTCTGCAGACAACAATGGTGAGACACGAATAATAGAGAGAGTGGTGGTACCTGTCTCTACGTGACATGTTCTTTCCCCCAGGTCTCTAATATCAAAAACCCAAGGACCAACATGATGGTAATCTCCTATTGTATTTTTCTCAGAATATGTGATGGCATTTGTAGCACCGTTTCTAGTTTGTGTGCACTAACTTGCTTAACCTTTTCTTCTTTTCTGTACACAGTTATAGAGTTAATAAACCCTTTTCCATTTTCCCTAAGCTATCCATTCTCTGGCAAATTCTATCAGAGATCCCACTGAGACCTAACTGCTTTGTTTTCTTTTCCTTTATCTTGAATTGTGGTCTTGAACCCACCACAGCAAAGTAACCCTACACACATCATACTAACAGCTGAAAAGCACACCCCATATTCTGTATAATGCAGTTGTGTGCTATTGACTCTGCTCTAAAATGTGGGATAAAAGTCCTTTAATTCCTTTCTCACTTCCTACAGAATTTCTGATTTTTCCTATGGAGTTTTTCACTTTTCTCAAGTTTTCACTTTTGAAGGGTTTCTTCTCAGTAGCTCAGTCCTTACTCTCATCTTAGGGAAGAGCACAGCACCCTTAACAGCCTTTTCAACCATGTGCTGCCTTCTCCTTTGGCAGTGCAGACAGTAGCTCTAGCATTTACTTGAGAAACATTAGGGTCCATTCAGCCAACCTTACTCTGGGCTCAGTATAGATGATTTCAACAACTGCTTCTAGTAGCTTTTAAAACTTCATTCTCTTCATTACGAAGTTGTCTTCTCTGTTACTTTAAACTGAATAGACACATCAGTGAATTGTTTAAGTTCTTCTCTGATTTCTTCACTGCTTATCAGCACCAAAGCCCATAATAGTATCAAGCCTTTTTGGCAGAGGGATCGAGTTATCAGTCTTTATTTTCTTAATTTTTTTTTTCCCTGCTGTTGGTAACTGCCTAATCACATTTTTCTAGACATAATAAAATCCTACCCAAGGCAGTCTGTAAGCTTTGAAAAAAGCTTTTTCACTGGAGGAAAAAATGCTTCTAGTACCTACATTGGGATATTTACTCCCGTGAAAGAGCATTTGTGAAAGTAAGAGAATCAGTATCGCAGCAGTAAAGAAGATCTTCATAGCACAACACCTGCCACATGTAATTCTTCACCTCTTCAGCCTCTGCTGAACTGTGTTATGTACTTATTTGCCCAAAGGAAGGCAGACAGCCAGGTACCTGCAGAGATGATCAGACCCTGAATGCAAGAAGAGACAATCTGGGATAGCAGCCGAGCCACCAGGGCCATTCTGGCACCCCTCCCCTGCTCAGAGGGAGCAGAGACAGGTGGCCACCAAGATAAGTACCTATGGGGGACAACAGCAGCGTTTGTATCTCTAGGGGTTAAATCGGGGCTCTGGTTATACGCTGAAATACTTTTCTATTTTACAAAAGTGCCCAGGGGAAGGCATATGAAGCAGGAGAGCTGCATTTCGGACTCTGCATCATGAGTAGGATCACCTCCAAACCTAAACCACTTCATTCATTTCAGAGGTTATCTGGTTAATCCGTACCTCTTTGTTCCTGTCGCAAGTAACCAAGCTTGTGAGACAGAAAAACATCCTTTTTACCAGCTTTATTCTCCAAACACATGCAGCACATCTGAACCTAATCTCCAGGACTTCTTCCACACCCGCTGCAATCCAACAAACAAATTCACCCCCATGTACCAATCCTACTTTCAGACACAGACAAGTAATTGTCTCACCAGTGGGATAGGGTGTTTTTTCCATTGTGGTTATTACTTCAATGTAAGTAGAGTAAATGGCTGTAACATATCTGTGCTGTGAATAACAACATGCAATTACCCTCTGACAAAGCTGGCATGGGCAGTAATAACCCACTTATTAAGAACATGCATAACAATTACCAAAAAAGCAAAAATACACGTTCATCCTTCAAAAAACAGACATTTCCATCTCACAAGCTCAGACTCCATCACACTCTGTACTTACCAAAAAGTAAGCCACATTTTTAATGTGCTTTACTACAGGCTAAGTTTGATAAGGCTGCCTGCTAGGTCATGCTGACTCATAATGAACAAAGGTAAAATAGTGGCTCCATAATGTAAACAGACACCATGATGCAACTGGGTTCAAGCTCTGACTTGGTGTGACATCAACACCAAAAACTGCACCCAAACATTCCATTCTATGATTCTACAATTTTAGCAAGCACCAAACACACCCAGCCTGCAGGCAACAATAGGAATTTCCTGGGAAGTCTTCCTAATGGTTACGAGGAATAAAAGAGGCCAAATGTATACTAGTTCAACAGTTTAAAGGAATAGCCTCCCAGGCTTCTCCACCTCACCAGGAACACTTCCTGGTGCTTTTCAGCACATTTAGTTTATAGCTACCAGTACCCAAAAGGGGCCCGCTGGGGAAGACTGCTCACCAGGACAGGGAAAGATTTGGGGGGGGGGCAGTCATGGTTTGAAGCTGGAAAAGAGCAGATTTAGGTCAGACATCAGGGAAAAGGCTTTGAATCTGAGGGTGAGGGATCCCTAGGACAGGCTGCCCAGAGAGGGGGGGGAGGCCCCATCTCTGGAGCTATTCAAGGTCAGGCTGGACGGGGCTCTGAGCAATCTGGTCTGGTGAGAGATGGCCCTGCTTGTTGTAGGGTGGTTGGACTAGATGACCTTTGGAGGTCCCTTCCAACCCTACAATTCTGTGAATTATACTAGCACAATGCTGCAAAAGATCCGATCCAAGCAAGTCTCAAAAGTTATGTCTGTTTAGGAAGAATAACCAAGCTGAAGTTTCGGCTTAGTCCAATGTACTAATCTTAACGAGAACTACCTGTATTTTAGCAAAAAGAGGTGATGTGTAGCTAACTCACGATACTGTTTCCAGTTCCATCACTGTTTCACAGCAAATGTTTTGCATCTGGGCTACTGAAGCAACCACTGCCTCCATCTATTACTGCAGCAGTCACAAAAACTTCTTAAGAACAAGAGTCAGCTCTTAGCCTCGTCCCCAGCCCCAACATTCACCGCACTGACTGAGCATCAGCAAAGTGCTGCACAGGGTTCTGTGGAAGCGCAATGGTGAAGAAGTGACAGAAAGCAGCATCAGCTACTTGAGAGAAAATGGCTTCATGTTTTCCTACTACAGGAGGGCATCAATGAACACCAAAACCATGCGCAGTGTGCAACAAGCCTGCATAAGCAAGAGTCACATAATGCATTACTCACAAGAGTAACCCTACAGAACTGAAGTATTTTAATGAATATCCACTAAGAGTAAATGCTTACCTGTGGATTCTGTAAATATCTACATGTTCTTACAGCATTTTGGTTGGAAACTGTAGAAGCCTTAACAATACCTCACACAGAAGTGGCAGACACCCTCCCCTTTGAAAATACCCATAGCCCACCCAACCAATTAGTTTTTTTTAAAACAAGCTTTCACTGAGATGGAATAAAAAACTACTGACTAAAGGGAAGATATTCCAGTACACTCATGAATGGGCAGCCAAGCAGAGTGAACTTAAGCCTGAACCAAAGAACCAGCACAAGAAACTCAAATACAAACAGGTGAAAAGACACCTTACAGTGAAAGAACTAAATCAGGATGTAAAAGACTTGTAGTAAGAATTAAATAGCCTCAACTATATCCCTAACACAAAGCTTTCCTACTCTCAACTTAGCTAAAAGAGGTCAATCTCAGGAAAACAAAGCAATGACTAGAAAACTCTAAAAAAGACAATCACTTACCAAAAAACCCAATCTAAGCCAAACAAAACATAATCATCAGAGCTGAAAAGGTCCTCAAGAGAGCATGAAGTTCAGCTCCCTGTCTAAAGCACATTGCGCAGGGCTGCATGCAGACAGGATATGAATGTGTCCAGAGGAGGAGACTGCACCACCTCTCCGGGGAGCCTGTTCTAGCACTTGCCTATGACACAAAATAACTGAAAGCCATCACTAACACATCACATCAACAAGTGGTACACAGAGGGGGTTAAAGGTGTCTGAAATCCACTACCCCAGGACAGCAGAAATATTTAAACTCCAAAACTATCCACTAGCAGACTGAAAACCTGTTGCTCTCCCACAATGACACCATGTGTGAGGAGCACCAAAGGGTCAGCCCAGAGCACAGAGCATCCAGTTGAACAGGCTACAGAGCCTTCGGTCTCCTCATACTCCAGTCACAAGGCAAAGGAAGTGGTCCTTTAAGTCCCTGTATTGCCTTTACAGCTCCTTCTGGTTCAGACTAGTTCCCCACTCAGTTTCTATGACTAAAGTTAATTCTAAAGCTCCTTCACATTCTAACAGCAACACTGGCATTGAAAACAAAAGGTGCATTACCACATTGCCACTGGACTCAAATTTGGCCTGTTGTAACAAACCTCTACCAGCAACACTCCTCTGGCATCAAAAATGAGAAATAACCATAAAATGCTCTGCTCTGAGGAGTCAGGGCAAAAAAGCTGAAATAACACCAGAGCTGCAGACAATGCCAAGGCACTTCACCAGCACTCCTTACCAGCCAAGAACACTTTAGTCTTGGCAAGACAAACATGTCAGGAATACAAATGCTACAATGACATGCAAGAACAACTAAATTAAAATCCCAGACAGCTGCAAGATACTAGGAACCTGTTCCTGCTTGCTTTTTTCCAGAGCCTGTGAAAATCCCCTAGCTGTTTGTGTTCCAACTCAGAGACACTCTTTCTTCCAAAGGGCAATGAACTTCCAAAACTTCTCTTAACAGGCATTATTCATATTTAAAATAAAAGGAGCCACTCTTAGCTGACAATTTCTATGATGAAGTATTTACAGCTTGCACAAGAGACCACTCTTAGCACATACTGTGCATCCATCCATGCTCACATTAATCTCTAATAACCATTCCTCACAGCTCTGAAGTAAAACATGGTTGCACGTGAAGATGCCTACTTACCTCTCCATCAGCTTCTCTTTATCCCAGTTGAAATGGCTAAGCAGTATTCGAGTGATAGTCGCTGGATTCTAGAGAGAAAAGAGAAATAATTGAGTAACTGTTTGGCAAAGTTGACTTAGTAGAACACCAAGAAGAGTCTGAATAAGCACAAGGGGAAATCAGTGCATCTGATACCATAAACTGTGCAGACAGTAACGTCTTGACACTGGAATACACTGGAAAATTATTTGAGATGGAAAACTTAAAAAAAAAACCCACAACCAAACAACATTTTAAAGCAAAATCCCTCTATAAAATTAGAATATAGTTTAAAACTTAGGTAACAGTTCATTTACTGGTACCACAACAGGTGCCCATGTGCCAACACCTCTGTGTCCCCTATGCTGACACATTGTAAACCCAGGATGCTTATAAGACACAGAAAGGGCTGTCACCCTACCCATTTTTGCCACAACCTCCAGGCTATTTGAAGAGTAACATTCCACATTTTACCCAGCCCCAACCATCAAAACATTTGGGCTGAAAACTCTCTCAGTGACTGTCAGTATGAAGTGACAACACCCTCTGAAGACACCAGGTGCTCCCAAAGCAACTAGAGAAAACACTATGCAAGTATACATGTGAGGAAGGAAATACAGCCCAGGAAGGTCAGAAACAGCACTGAAAATAAAAAGCTCATTTTCACCTGTGTAGAGGAGTTTTTTTCCCCAACTAAACCTGTTCATCACCCAGAGACGTGGTTGTGTGAGCTGAGAGCTGATAACAAACCACACAGCTCCTGCTCCACCCCAGCACTATGTTTTATCTCCCTAAACTCATATTCTCTGGGCTCAGCTTTAGGACCACTCACATGCAGTAGAGACAACAGTGAGAGCCTGGTGAGCAGCTACACATTCTTTGCCATTTGACACCAAAATGGAAGCTTGCCATAGGGCAAATTTTCATTGGACACTCTGAAGCTGTTGAAAAAAATAGGACATAAACCAGCACTGTGCTTTTATGAGCCCATAGGCTACAGCTACAACTCAAAGCTACCAAAAGCCAATGCTGCCAAACAAAGGGGTGATCCCATCCCATCCTTACTGTGCCTGCCTGCTCTGTGCTCACTAACCCACACCAGTGCAGCCATCTTGTGCAGCAGCACTGCAAACTACTACCTTGGATTGGATGTTTTTCTTCTTCTCTCAAGTTTTTCACTGAGTCAGTTTTCCAGTCTGTCTCACTGCCTGACCACACAGCAATCTGCATTAACATAAAGGACAGGAGGAGATGAGCAGGACAGCTTCTTTAGGCAGTGACACCAACAAAAATTCAAGTCCTGCAGTCAAAATGTAATCACAAAGAACTAGTCTAGTGGTTTTCCCTATAAAAAGTGACACTCCTCTATTTCTGCAGTTTGTTCTCACTTTTATTAATGCCAGCACAGCTTGGCTAAGGCAATTTAAAAATCTGTTCCCCACTTAAAATGCCCACGTGAACAAAAGCAGCTTTTGCTAGGTTAGATCAGATTCCTGATCCTATCCACATCCCACAAACTGCTGGGACAGCAGATCTGCTACAGAGTAAGGGGCCAAAACAACAGAAACTGATATTACCAAACACTCCTGTGACAACGGCAGTGCCAGTCCCTCTTCAAACACAGAGACGCCTCAATGTTATAACACAATGAGGTGCTTGGCCAACAGCCACATGCAGTTGCCCATTACCAAAGAGCAAGGCAGCAGTCTTCCCTCCACACACTGGCAGGAGTTAGGATAATAGCCCTGACACCCCCTGCATAGGAGATGATGCCACTTTCAGGCAGTTTTATCCATCTCCTTACATCAAAACAAGTGATGGTGCAGCTCTGGGACACATTCACTGCTCTGATGGAGTTTAAGTGTCTCCTTCAGGTGCAAGGAGGGGGGCTTCATCCTCTATCAAGGTTTTGGGTTTTGATCCTCCTACATTATTTAGTCTCCACATCTTTCGCTAGAATACTGTATTATGTAGCTTCTAAAGGAGCATTTAAATACATATGCTTCCTAAAGTAATCAAAATGAAAATAAATTCCAGTAAGTAAACTTACCTTACCTCACGTTATTTTGCTTGTGATACCAGCTCCTGCAGTCACTACAGCTTTAATTTTTAAAAAAATCCATTTTCTAGGACAAGTCTTGCCTCAAACTTATCTCCTGCTCACCGTACCAGGCAGAAGCACATACAGGTTTCTCCCTGCAATCCTTGCAGCACTCTCACACCTATTTATGATGTGCACATTACTTGAGCACCTCACCCTTGCCACACAAGTTTCATGTAGCTTTTCTCAAACACAAGGATTCATCACTCAGACAAAATCTACAAAGAAACAGTAATTTGCTTAATTTCTTAAGCAACAACATTAAGAGAGCTTTACATTAGCATCATCTTGTCCAACCCTCTACTACAGCAGCCCACCCAACCACTGCGTTAAGGCTTCTGGCAATACCTGTTAATCTCTTAAGATGCTACGAGGCGGCTGAGGTAGTGGTCTCAGGCTGACTTTTTAAAGCACACTGCAGGACAAGTTATGCCACATTCATAAGGAACTGAAGTGATCTGCAGTGATTGTCAAGCACAACAGAGTAAATCCAGCAAACCCTACTCACCCAAAGGCCATGGAGTCGCAAAGAGTAAGTGTCTTGTTTTGTCTGTTGTGGCTTCTGCATCTCTCCAGTAAAGTGGCACCGCAGCCTTCCCTAGATCAAGACACTCCTCACAGTACCCCAGCATCACAACAAGAAAGCTGGTTCCCATTGTGTCAGCAGCACACACATTTAAGGTTATACTGCAGAGGCCAGACCATAATGTTATTCAAGATCATACTCCATGACCAGCAGTGTGTTGAGTGTACTAGAACAGATACCATGTGTCTGTGTAGCTCCTACTAGGCCTGCTGCGAACTACAGCAGTAGCTGTTCAACATGGTAATCTAAAACTTGAGAGGCAGCACCAGCAGCATGACAAACTCCCACCAGCAGTGGCTGGGCTGCCTACTTTCTCTGCTTGCCACATGCAAGTTGTAGTATTTAAAACTTAACTAGCTGTTTAGCTGATACAGAAGGCCAGGATTAACAACTACCCAGAGGCGGCGTGAACAGCAGTACAACCTGAGCCAGCAGCACGCAGGGAGAAGAGGGAGGGAGGCAGTGCTAAGAGGCTTGGTTTGCATAATGTATAACACAGTTAAACACAAACGCCAAAACATCTGGCATTAACAATTCCTCTAATTCCAGGCAAGGCACAGCAACAGGGTACCAGGTAATCACTGCTCCACAGTAATTACCTGCGTGAATATTCTCACCTCGCAATTACTCAGGAGCAGCTCTGGCAGAGTAAATCACAGCATTCGCCACAAGAGCTGCAGAGCACCTGCGTCCTGTAGCTCAGTCATACGAAGTTAAAATGACACCAAAATAATCTCAAGGTTCAATACCTGTTTTGACAATGGTTCTGCTGCAGCCCTGGGAGCCCTCAGCAATGTCTCTGGGCACTCTGTACAGCGCTGCAGAAGTTAATGGGACATTTAAACAACACTACAAACACACACAGCCTGGGTGTAGTAGTTTCTGTTCTGACACTGGATGGGCTTCTCATGCGGCAGACAGAATCACTGTCCACCTCACACCACAAAGATTAGCTATGAACAGGCTTCAATGCTGCTCTGAAGGGATTACTGCTTAGGCTGGAAGCTGCAGCAGGGAGCAACATACTTCTACAGGGGGCATTTTCTGTTTACAAAGACAAATGCTCACAAGTAAAGCAGCCAGCAAGAAAGGTAAAAAAGAACACACTCAAATGCTCCATGCTTCAAGCATGGTCTGAAGAAAGCTGAACCAGCAGATTTGATTTACAACAGCCACCTATTGGATTGCACATGTGGAAGCCGATGGTTGCCCAGAGCTTAGGGCAGTGAGCCTGTTGATATTCAGACAGGCTCAGAACCCAAGGAAAGCAGACATTTTGTGGCAATTCTCAGGGCACTTTCAGACTCACTGTCACAGTTCTCTCACTAACAAAACATTCTAATAAAGCTCTGCCCAGACACAGTCTCTTCAGCGGGGATGTATGTTATTTTTAAGGTTAATAAAGAAGCCAATTCCCAAATATGCCACAAGCAGATCCCACTTCACTGCTTCTCATTGGAGATACTTACATTTACTATGATTATCTACACAACCACACTAGGGCACAGATATGCAGGAGATACAGAGAAGGGAAACCCTGCAAAGATCTGTATGTCTCTAAAGAAGCATAATAATCGAAATAAAACTCCTTGCTTTAATAGAATTGAAAGGGAAGCTTGGTCACTAACATCAGAATTGAGTTCTCTTGGCTGTCAACATAAGAAAACATGAACTGGAAGGAGGAACTTGGATAAACTTAAAGGCAGAGATGAATTTGAAATTGAACACTATTAGGGCATTGGCTGACATCAAAATTTCCAAGTAGCATAATTTGCTGAATGTCAGTTTACAGCACTCGATCCATTCATGGTTTCATTCATAAAGACAAGCTGCACAGTTAATTCTTGTGGGTAATATAAGGGAAACAACACTTTAGAGTTCAGCCTCTCATCACATGCCGGGAATAAGCATTCACTGCAGATAAACACCTTTTAAAAACAACTGAACCTCAATTCTCCAGCAAGAGACACAGTATTGAAAAATTCTTTGGTTTGTTTCTTTCCTTTCACGGATGGTTTTCTAAACATTGCAGCTTTTGCAATTCAACAGTTTCCACCCCAACTGCACCATGTTTGTCCCACATTCATTCCAGACTCGGCACAGCAATACGAGTGTGATACTGCTTCCAGTTCACCCTTTCAAGGTCCTTTCCCTAATGTTCTGTGATTCTCCACAGCTACTTCTGCACCACGGTATCAGAGTGGACACTCCAGTAACAGCAGCTTTGCCCAAGCCTCAGACACCTGTAAATGGTTCAGACCTCAGCAACACTCACAACTATCCTCCACAGGTGCATATGGGATACAAGATCACATTTAAATTCTCCAATGGAAGGGAGCCGACTGATGTTGTGTTGGTTGACAGCAAAGAATGTCTTTTGCTTGGTGTTGACATGTCTTACACAGTGGTGGAGCAGAAGGCCATTACAAGAACAGCTAGGAAGCTAACACCTGTCTGAAACCAAGCAGCACAAACACATCACATTATCACTTTAAACATCTCAGTAGCCAAAAGCCCATCCTTTGCCAAGAGGAGAGCACCCAGCTGAAATGCCAGCTGCCCTCTGAGCACATGCAGGATTGAAGAGTATCCCCAAAGCTCATCACTGTGCACACCACGATATGGAAGGAAGCTGTAATAAAATCACAGACATGCCACATCTTACATTAACAGGTAGGCTGAGGGTAACCTCACCAGGAGGTTTAAAAGATTTTCTGATCAATTAAAATACACTTTTTTTGCTTGCCTCATCTCCAACTCTCACTCATCAGATGTTTTTCCCCACTGCTCTCCAGATCCCTCTAGGTCATGGCAGTGGCATGCCCTAAACCTACAGGTGATACTCTACTGCATTAAGTGTTACCACAAAGCAGAACTGGAGACCTTCTCATAAGTCTTCAAGGGTTTGCACACCAATTATGCATTCTGAAGGACAACAGTTCCTTCTCCACCCACAACACAGAACAAGGGCAATGAACACAACCACTCAGACACCATACAGCTGCTTCCTTCACTGAGTAAAGCCTGAAATCATGATAAAACCAGGTCATCTACTTGGAACGCCACTGCTGCTCTCCTGCATCTCTGCCAGCATCTCTGCCAGCCCTGTACAGGTAACTCCATTTAAACCACTTTCTACTCAGTGTATGGCTAATCTTTTAACCTGAATCCCGTTGTAGTAAGGTTATAGTAGGGTTTGCATTGTTTTGCAAGTGCAACATGTGACCTTTGTGCAGATCCAGTCCCATATATTCTTTCAGGAAACAATCAGAGGAACTCTCACAAGCACAAAACCTCTTTTCTAGCAGCTTAACAAAACTCCTAGAAAGAGAATGCAAAAGAGGAGAGCTAAGTGCTGACTACTTCGAGGACACATGTCTGGAAGAGTGCATCCTCAAACTCAGTTTTTAAACACTGCCTATGCACTTTGAGAAGCTGCTGTAAGACAATGAATAACATGTAACCTAATATCCCCTAGATCCATTACAGACAGAACCTAAGAGGGCTGCTGTGAGAAGATCAGGACAATAGCAGCTAAAGGCTCAGCCTAACACCACCCATAGTACTCTCCTGCAATGCCATGCCCCGAGGCTAGGCAGCAAATCACATCGTGGTACATTTCAGTCATTAACTATCTCATGGTTTATGGCCTACAGATGGATCTGAAATACTTCTTGTCTTCCAAACATCCATTACAAATAACAAGAATCAGTCCTGTCCAATCTCTCTGCGTCCTCCAAGGATGTGGTCTTTGCATCCTACAACCCCACCAAAGCTACAGCAAGTATCTTTTTTGAATTGCTCACCTCTGAATCACCCACCATTCACTAATTTCCTTTTACTGGCATTTCCAAGCAGTTCTGCATGAAGGTGGGCTACTTCCCTGTGACAGTGCAGGTCACTGCTGTCCTCTGGCTGGCATTTAACACTTCACTATAACATCCATTAACTACTACAGGCTTCAGCTTCAATGTCTATCAGCATCGTAGTTTTTGACATCATTCTTCACTGTATTAGCTTCCCTTCACACACCTACTCTCTTTATGTAGAAAACTGAGCTTTACAGAATCACTGAGATACTGTTACCACCAAGTGGCCACTTAGTATCACGATGGCTGTAGTACCCTCTCCACACTTCACCAACTGTGAACATACACTCTTTTAGCAGAGCAAGATAGTTAAACAACAATGTTGAAGAAAACTCTATTACTTAACTGGTTCAAGAGACAGAAATGAAGCAGCCAGCTGCTTTACATTCTCCCAGAGCCTTTTGGAAAGTTTTCATGTTAACGATTAGGAGCCTCAAAGACCCTGTGTCTAACAAAGCTTTTAAAATAAGTTTAAAAAATACTGAAGTGGTAATTCTGGAGTGAATCAGCAAACTTGGAAACGCAAAAGCAAAATTAACACTGTATTGTTTCCACATAAAAGACAACGGGATTTGACGTGCTACTCAAGTGTGCTGGGTAGCACTGGCTCTCAGATGACTGCAGAAGTTCCAGCACCAACCTAACAAGTTAAATCTGTGTACAAGCTATGATCAGGGAAGGGATTTTCCAGGATTTTAGCTACACTTGTTTCCCTACCAGGACATCTGTGCTTTGATGATGGGATACAGAAAGATGTTAACCCTTATTTTATACATTTAAGAATATTTTGGCTTCTATTTCATTTTGCTACAGTTCTGAACTCTAAAGTCAACCTTTTAGAGAGCAAAGACTCATAAGTGAATTCAACCAAGTTATGCCCTTGTACACTCCCTGAAGACTATGGAAAGAGAAGCCTCCAAATGTACCTGCTTTCAACATCTCACTTTTAATACTTTCAGATTAAGGAGTGTTCTTGTTTTACTGCCCACAAGCACAGAATCACTCAAAGAACTTCTCCCAGTATCTCCCACCACAAGAAATCCCAACATATGAGCAAGAGCTCAGCATATCTGTGTAAGCAGCACAAGCCACAGCTAGCATCTGAAGGTGCAACCACCACTAATGTACTGACAGAGAACTGAGGTGGGAGCACGAGTGCCCATGTACATTTCAGAAGCAGTTTATTTACCCCATTGCCTCCCACTTATGAATATACAATGACTTGCCTTTAGAACACTCAGAGAAGGCAACGGCACCATTTCCATCTAATTCTTCCTATTACAGTTTATTATTTCAGTAGCTCCTTAATATCTCACATTGAAGAGGAAGCACAGCACCACAGCTAAGCTGTGGACAAAGCAGTATTAAAAGGCCTAGAGGAATTCTGGGGAATGTAAAGAACCTGCAGGTTCATCCAGGTTGTCAGTAATCACCAGCTTCCCTCATGCCAAACTTTCACCCAAGACCCAGTATCTCACTGTTTTGCTTCTGGTAGGATGAAAAAAATAAATGGAACACACAGATAGTTATTTACAAAATGTAGCAATGGACCTCTTGTGTCTCAACCACAAACAATGTGGTTGGGACTTGCTCACTGATAGGATACTACTGTCCACAAAGCACATTTCAGCCCCCTTCCCTCCTGACACTGTACACCACTGCTCTTCCAGAACCTCAAGCTCCACTTTTTCCTCCTCCACCACACTGTAAGTTCTCCAAAGCCTGTAAGTTCTCCCTCTCCTACAGTTCATTTGAACTTGCCAGAGAGTCACTGAGTTGCTCCCACAAAATAGGGAAGCTGTTTCCTCAAGGGATTACAAGCATCCCCAATGGCAAAAGAAGCATCACTCAATACCTTCAGTCCTACATGGTTCTCCCAAAATCAACAGTCACTAGAAAACACATGTGGGTACAGTTACAATTCTTGTCTCAAACCAGCATGACAACGCCCTAGCACTAGGCTTTAAGAAAATAGACTGTTTACTCAAGAGGAACATAAAAGCACATTCTGCCACAGAAAAACTATGCTGACTGAAGAGGGAGTTAAGTACCAGGGCACTTCATACCAAAGTACCTCAGCACAGGCTGGTCAGAATCAAGTAAGACATCTCTTTCCTTGCACAACACATTTAAAGATACCGAGGAAGCTTCTAGAAACCCAGGACTGCAAGACAAAGTAACAGTTACTTTGATTATCATTTTACTTTGAAACAGGATAGTACTTAGGCAGGGCAGTAAAAGATGCTCTTCGGAGCCTGCTCCCCATCACCACTAGAGCAAGGAGCAGCTTTGAAGTATGTACTACAGCAGCAACACAAGCTCGTGGAACTGCTGGCTCTAGGCCATGCTGCTGACAGCTCACTGATGGAAGCACAACAGCTTGCACAACTACAAGTGAACTGAACTGAGGAACTGACCTCTGTTATAGGGGGTAACTGGTTTATTGTAACCCAGAGCAGTACCAGTGTGCGGCCAGACAGGTGAGTTGGCAGTGTCTGAACAACAAGAGCTTGCTTCCAAGAACTTCATTTGTGAAATCAGTCTGCTTAGACACGTGTCAGGCACAGCAAAGTTGGGTCTTCTGACACCAACAGACTCCCCAAATCTCCTTGCCCCTTTAAAGCGTACCAGCACATAACATGACACAAGTTACAGGCAGAGGTGTCACCTTTCTGCTCCATTACCCTCCCAGCAACTCCTTATCTCAGGTAACATAATCCAGAAATACTGTTTCTCATCTTGAGGAAAGAGTTTCACAGCTTGGAAGACCTTATAGTATCCTTCTAATACACAAAGAGTGCCAGTGATAGGGCAAGCAGTAACAGCTTCAAACTGAAAGAGAGGTATTGGAAGACATTAGCAAGTAAGTCTTTATTGTGCAGGTGTCAAGACACCTCATTCCAGAGAAGCTGCAGGTGGCCCATCTCTGGAAGCATTCAAGCCAGGCTGGACAGGGCTTTGAGGAACCCGGTCTAGTGGGAGGGATTCCTGTTCATGGCAGAGCATTGGACTAGACAATCTTTGAGGTCTTTTCCAACCCAAAGCATTCTAAAACCTTTATTCTAAAAGGTTTTTCCATTTCTCAGACAGATTTCAAAAGAAGTGGCTGCTCAGGAATGAAGTCCAGCTACTGCAAGGAGGAAGACCTAGAGAAAGGAGCAGAACCTAGACATGTCTTTGTCATCATTACAGTGTCTGGGAGCTGTATCTGGTAGCTGGGCTACCAAATACAGGATTTTGATAGCAAACTGTGGGAATACTGCCCATCTCTACAAAGCTCTGCCCCCAATGTAACCACATCATGAGCCTGGTAAGACAGAAATATGGTCTTCTTTTTAAAGGTCTTTTATTAGTCAGCACTGGAAGTGGCGTATGTCAGGTCAGCTACCCATCAAGCTGATAAAAGGAAAACAAGCTAGAGCACCACATCTGGGTTTCAGGGGACTGCTGTCTTCAAAGACTTGACTTCCAAATTGCTTTTTTCTTTTGCAGAATTATTAAGGTGTCTCAAAAAAAATTTCTCTGCTTCTTTTTGCTCACTCAAATACCTGAAGGGAACCTACAGGAAGGTTGGAAAAGGACTTTACCCAAAGGGATCTAGCAACAGAACAAGCAGAAATGGCTTGAAACTGGAGAGTAGGCTTAGACTAGACCTTAGGAAGAAATTCTTCCATCCAAGGGTGCAGTGACTTCTGAAATCAATTGTCCAGAGGGGCTGTGGCTCCCTGGAGAAGTTCAAGGCAAGGCTGGATGAGGCCTTGAGCAACCAAGTCTGGCTGAGAGGCATCGCTGCCCCTGGCTGGGGGTTGAAGTACATGAGCACTGAGGTCCCATCCAACCTGAGCTAGTCTGTGGTACTGACACATTAATTTAACGCTTTCAGCACTGTACATCACCACATTCTGGTGTAGAGCCAGATTCACCCACAGGACTGTACCCACTTGAGGGATTTGATGCATCTGTAGGAAACCTTCTCTGCATCAGGCAGCAAAACTGGTATCTGTTCTAGCTTGGGTTTCCAGCAGGTCATAGCACATTAAGAACAGGTTGCTTCAGCCTCAGCCGCTGCATTTTTTACTGGGCAGCAACAGCTAGAGCTTATCAGTGGATTTTGAAGCAGTACCATACCAACAAAATGTATTCATTCAAATTAAAAAAAAAAATCTGTGAAGACTTTCCTGTGAGAGTGCCTTGTAAGTATTTTGTGACATCAGAAGACTATCTTTTCCTAGGATTACTTGAAGAAATATCATTATCATAGCATACTTGATGCATGTGGAAGAAATCAGGCAAACTCAGAAAGGATGAGAATTTTTTTGTGACACCTAACGTCACAGAAGCAGTGGAAGGGTACATTGCTAGTAATTCATGTTCTTGTTCCATAGACAACTGCCACAGCAGGTCTGTCTGTAGGCTCAAATACATGCCAAGACAACAACTACTTGACTTTCCGAGTTCAGGTTTTGAAGTTTTCTGCAACGATCTCAGATTGTCCTTTTTCTGGTCTCAAAGGTTCTTCCACATGATGACTAGAGAAATTATATCCTCTCTTTACAGAATACAAGCAGAGGATCAGACTCCAAGGACATACAATACAAATAAGTCTCTTAAATACTAGTTAAGTCTCAAGTTGCTGGGTGATTTGTCTTCCACCTGCTTTTGTTACTGGGCACTGATGACAAACACCTATTCTACCACAGTATGCTGAAACACAGAGATGAGCTGTTTATCACAGAAAACAGACACAATCTGTCTGGGTCTTCTCAACTAGCAGTTCAGGCAGTAGTCAACTACACAGTGTTTTATGACAAGAGCTACCTCCTGTAGCAGAAGTCAGAGCTCTCAGACTCAAAGGTTCCTGGGGGGAAACAATCACTATAAAAAAAAAAAAAAAAACCCACACAAATAACATGCCCATGTCCTAACTTGCACTTCAGAAGATTATAACAAACTCTTAACATTCTTCCATCTTACCTTTCACCTCCAGGCCCCAGCTTGGTGAGCATCCAAGCACCATGTATTTCATTCCTCATCTCTTATTCCTACTAACCTTCTCCTGCTCAAAGCAGCACCCAATTTTTACGAGCCATTCCCTCTCTGGCACACTTTGCTTGAACAGAGGAAATTTTACTCAACCAAGCAGCACCCCACTCATCAGGAAAGCAAAAAATAAAGCCATCTTTTTTGCATCACCGTCATCTCATCACTGCACAAAGGCCTTACACTTGTTTACCCAACTAAAAATGAAGGACATGAGTGCACCACACTACACCACATCATAGCACTGGGTCACAAGTCAGCACAGGCTTAATGTGTGCCCCCATTTAGCAATCCAGCTCCACAATGGGATCGCAGTTCTTACTACCACCTTCCCATTTCCCAGCAGCAGACTCGGCCCAGTATCATCTCTGCATCACTCAGCATGAAGACAGGTGTCTTGCCAAATTGCAACTGCATTGCAAAACAGGAAGAGCTTAACTCTTTTAAGTATTTATTGGCAAAATGTCTTGTACAAATGATATCACCCTGAAAAGCAGGCAGTAAACCCACCCCGGTGCTGTCTGTGCCTTAAGCCTACAACTCTTGACCAAGAAAAACAATTTAACCATCTTAACACTCTTAACCCAAACAGGCCCAGGAAATCACTACCCAAGCAGCACTGACTAGGGGATGTAATCTTTGCTAGTATCTTTACACTGGCAAAAAGCTCCAGAGCAGATGTGGTGATGGCTTGTATCACTTCCTTACACAAAAGCAGCTCTACCTGCAAAAGCACTTATTTCTCCTGGCAGAATCTGCATTTGCACTAGGAAACCCTGCCAGCACCCTGTTCTCAAAAAGCCTCATCTAGCTCAGATGATTTTTTAGTGATGACTCTGCAGTTTATTTACCACATTCTGCTCATTTAGTCTCAGTTTTACAGTCGAGAAAGCAGACCCCTAGCAACGTTCTATTTTACAAGCCAGGAATTCTGCATCAGAAAGTAATTTTGTCTGTTTATATCTCAAAACATTTTTCTCCGGGGGCTCCACAGATGCCACCTTTGAAGAAAGGATATTCCGAAGGCATGAAGAGTTTAGCAATTATCTTGTTTATTCTCATCCCTATCCTCTAACAAGATATACATAAAATTGTAGCTGCAGTCTCTACCTACTGCAGGTATTTTTAACCACCTACCTGAGCTCTCTCAAGCTATGGGGAAATATTCTGTTGAGATTCAATATAGAAGTAACAAAACACTAAATCACAGAGCAGGGAGAACAGAAAACGTCCCAATTTTTTTGCCATTTAAGATCTTTGAAAACTTACCTCTAGATAAATTCGCACTTGTTTAATCACAACTGTTTCCAGAGCAGCCAACTTACACCAGCAGGTATGTGTGGACCTTCCAAAGCCCCTGGAACATGTGTCTTCTGGTAGGGGAGAACAAACAAACCTGGAAGTGCAATTTGATGGACTGTGTACTCGCTGACAATGATCTCCGTTTACCATAAAAATCTTACTACCTACACAAGACTTTCACAAGAGGAAAAAAAAAAAACCTACTCAATCAGTCCTGCTTTCTAACTGATGGGAAGGTTAGCCATGGGAATAACTACACTAATAACTGATAGATAATTAAATGAACTGAAAAGACAAGCACCCAGCCTCTTCCATACCACACCACTGCTGCAGAGATACCCCACCAAGTGACAGGACAACATCAGTCAGGGATTTACACATTACATGAGGGTGACAGAGATCTCAAACATCTCCAAGTACTCTTGCTCCAGACAGTTTCAGCACTGGCCATCTCCTAAAAGACAGCACACTAACCAGGAAATAAGTGTCAGAGATTGGAAGACAGTTCCCAAATAGTACCACCACCAAGCTTCAGAAACTAAGTCAGCCAAGCAGCAAGCATTTACCAGCTTCTCAAGCTTCATACCAGTTTGTACACAATTTCTGAACACATTTCCAGTACTGAATTTCCAGAATTTCCAACTGAAGACGAAGTATCTTACACCTTTCTAAACTGCAGTAGTCCAAGGCTTGCATCACATTGATACTTGCTGTGATACAGAACTGCAGTAGCATTTACTATCAACTGTCATCGTTCAACATAAAACCAAAACAGAGTACATTTTCAAGTGCTCATTTCAGCTCTTCTAACAAAATCATTATTTTCCTGTATGCAGACTAATAAAGATTTTACACCAAATACCTTCCACTTCAGACAAACCCAAATTACGCATTAAGAACATTTACCTACTGGTGTCACTTACTCAGCTAAAGAGGAACACTTAATGAGAACCCTCATTTTTCACTCTAAGGCAAGGACTTACAGTCAGGACTCACTAGAGCTTATCAGTGCTCCCAGAAGAGAAATGAACTTAAATGAGCTTAACTAACTATCAGAGTGTTCTTCCTACCTGTTTAACAAAACATTATTGCTCCTGTTAGTTTTTATGCACATTGTCTACCGAAGCTCTGTCACTTCTGAGTACCTACTCTGGGGTTTAACCTCATGAGACCTTGGGAGACTTATCCTTCAGTTACCCCTCAAGACATGGCTCCCACACATTCTCCCAGAAGAAGTCCTTAACTCCTTTTCTTTCCAGAACGCTGCCTTCCTGTTTCTCAGATCCTTGGCTCTGACTGCAATGGAGATTATTAGGAGTTAATTCTTCAGTTATTCTTCCCACACAGGAAAGATCATTGCAAAGGAGACTGCACGCTCACATGAATTCTCCTGTCTTCCCCTAACCCCTCTCCACATTTCTATCTGCCAGATAAAGGAATGCAATTGCATTTGTGTTGTGTCACACAAAAACACTCAAAATTTGAAGTTATAAGCTGCAGAAGGGATCACCTTTTTTTTAAATTATCAAGAAAACTCTTTCAAAAGTTAACTACACACCAAAACCATATCTGCATCTACAACAGCCCAGAGTACTCACACATTTCTTTTGCTGACAGTACGCAGCTGAGTAATTCCCACCCCTAGAAGTGATGGAGGTTAAAGTAACTCCGCACAACGGCCAAGGGTGGCCTGAGCAGTAAGAGCAAAGAGGAGGCAGAGTTCGCCAATCCCACTCTGTGTTTGGCCCTGAAAACAGCTGTACCTGTGCAGTGAGGGAATTTGGACTACCTGAACCAAGATTCATCCCTGTTTCACTTGGGATGAATATTAGACATCCAAAAAAACTCAAGAGCACCAGAACAGCTTGACTTCATTGGTGTTTCCAGCAAAGCAGCCATGGGAGCCTACCAACAGCCCGTGCTGCTTTAAGTCAGGTACTTCACTACTTGGTAACTATTTCACCAGCTCCCACAATCAAAATCAGTATGTCCTGCTGTAATTTTTACCAGTTCAAATACCAGCTACTTCCTCTGTGACTCTGAAGTAACTTTTGCCGAAGTAAACAGGTAAAAATCACAGTAAACTCTGCTTTTTGCCAGCACAGTGCACTCACAGTTTACTCTACACATGCCTCCAGAGGCTGACCTGGCTTACCAATCCCAGGCAGGGAGCAGAATCCTTTGGAATCACTTTATATTTTAATTTCTTTATTTTGGAAGAAAGTCTTTTCACACTAAGTTTAACATAAAAATATCTGAACTAACACCGAAAGCAGTTATTTTGACAGTTCACTATTTCCAGGTGCAATATCACATTAACATTACCTCATCAAGTGCAGTCAATTGTTCTGAAGGACTGTAAAGTCAGTAGACAAATATCCAAACTTTTCATTTCTACTGTTGGGGAGCATCTCCTTTCAGCACTCAAATTCTTCAAAAACAAAGCAATCAAAGCTTGATCTCTTGCCAGTTAATACGCACCCTCCCAACACAAAAAGGTTCAATTCATGGTGTTCAAGAATGTGGAGGGTGCTTCAAACTCCAAAGGAAGTCAGGCAGGGTATCCTTTAAGAGAATAAGTGCTAAGAAAAACCTTTTCTCTTTCACACCTTTATGTTACAGCCACAGGTACTTTGCCAGAAGACTTACTCTTGAAGCTGCTGACCAAGACAGGACTCCTTACACTACTAATCCTTGGAAACGAAAGGTGTTACATGGGGCTCTGGGATGTAAAATTTAACTGAAAAAGACACAAAACAAATAATGCTTCAGAAAACATTGGGAAGAAAGAACTTAACAAGCCAGAACGACTAAGTGAAGCTATGGGCAGAAGACCAAGAAGTAGAGTTTTAGGTAGGTGGTGAACAGCCGACAGCCCAGTTATTCCTACAGCATGGTAAAGAACCACATGGTCTTCGGGCTCTCACCTGCTACCCTGTCCCGAGCAGCAGTATATGGTTCCTGTCCCCCATACAGCCACAGAACATGACAACCTTTTGCTGCTACACAGACATGCCAGAGCCCAGCAATGAGCACAGGCACACACCATAACACATTTACTGGGAAGCAGCATCTCACATTTGAGTTGTCTGGGCTCTATACTTACCCAAACAGAGGACACCAAAGACATACAAGTCTCTCTACTAAACCTATTCTGTCAAAAGTACCCCCCCCCCAGTAGACAATGGTAACACATACCAGCTCTGCCAGATGCTGCCCAAACCAAACAGCAAGACCAACAGCACTGCCAAAATGCATCCATGATGGTCAGAACACTTGCACAAGGCCGGCCAACACATGTGCAGAAGTGGGCAGCTATGCTACTATGGGAAGCAGCAATTTTTTTTGAGAAGTATTGAAAGGGCTGATCAGATTTCCCTTTGTTCCGATTGTCTTAGATCAGGGGTCCTCAAACTTTTTAACAGGGGGCCGGTTCACTGTCCCTCACAGTGTCGGGGGGCTGGGCTATAGTTTGTGCTGCGTGGCTTGTCCTGCCTGGGAGCTGGAGGGAGGGAGGGAGGGGAGAGACTGGGGAGCTGCCTGCCTCAGACCGGCCAGCCCAGCAGTCAGAGTGGCTGCTCGGTTTCTGCCCCCCAACCCACCGGTAAATACCGGGGGGGGCTAAATACCGGCGGGCCGCATTGGAGACCTTGGGGGTCCACATCCGGCCCACAGGCCGGGGTTTGAGGACCTCTTAGATGCTGAATGCACACACATTAGTACCTGCCTAATGTCAGGAACCATCTCAGAACCCAAGTTCAGAGCCTTTAAGAACAAGCAAAAGACAGTTTGGGAGTTACAAACATACTATGGTTCAAACGCTCACCACAGGGACTACTCAGAATCTCAGAAATAACAACTCAGCACTGCTCTGACATGTGAACAAGGGACCTCTTCCACAAGTGTCTGTGCTATAGGGATGCTCCAGATTCTGAAAATGCACCAACTTCGTTAAGTACAAACACAATCAAACTAAGTTACATGTGAAACTCAGCAACTAAGGAAGCCTCAAAAATCCCTTTTCAAAGCCTTCATTTAAACAGTATTTCCATCACAGCTCAAGATCAAAAGCCAAACACAAGCTAAGGAGTCAAACAGGGCCTGACAAATTCAAGGTTTTTAACAGGCCCAACAACAAACACCTGCAATGGAGAAGCTATTGCTATATCAGCACAAGTTCTATTACCAAATTCGATTTTTTTTTTCCCCCCTACCACCTGAAGCAGAGTCAGTCTTTTCCTTATTAGTCTGGAGCCTCCTGCACATGTAGAAGATCAGCAGACCTCTCAAACATACAGGGATCTGTATTCTGGGCTGGACTCAAACACACCATTTGGCATCACTGAGTACCTACAAAGCCTCCATGTGTGCTCTATAATGAATGAGCCTGCAACTGGCTTGCAGTTGCTGAAGCTACTTTATGAAATTCAGCAGCATATTATCCTTCTACACATATGAAAGCCTTCAAACATTCTTTACGGCTGCCAATGATAACAGCATCAAGCCACAAAGAGAAAACAATTTCCAGCATTTCTAAATCCCTCTAATTCCAAAAGTAATGGACATCCAGACAGCTGGAAGCATGACCCTGCTACAGGTAAGTTAGACTGAAGTACATGGAGAGGACTTTGAGCCTGTGCTGTCACTACTCATGAAGAGTCACAGATCTCATGACAAATTATGATTTCTCCTAGTTGCCAGCCATTCAAAATGGACTTTCCTTGTTGGAGAAAGCTACATTCTCCAGAAAGGCTCTAACAAACTGCTTCTGTAGGAAAACCCTAACTCGCTGTAACAACAGGAGCACAATGTGGAGATCAACAAGCACTTCCTTGAACTGCTATTGCACCTAACACCAAACAGCAGAACCACATTCTTGTTTGCTCTATCTCATTCACAGAGTGATGGGGAAGAGATATTCCTTTCAAAACAGAAAAATGAAAACAACTCAACAGGTGCCAAGGACACTCAGGGAGGTGCTGTACAGGGAGCTACTTTTAATTTATGAAGTAATAACATCACTTCAAACAACTACTGAAGCTCTCCAGGTCTCAGCTATAATCATAAGCACAGACTGTTAAACTTAAATTCTGCGCACCCTGCTCCTAAATTCAACGCTGCTTGCCAACAGCACTAAGCCAAAAACATGAGATCTATTTTCATAGGCCCAGGACAGCCCTACACTTCCACAGCACATCAGAGAAACACAAAGAGGTTTGGGGCTCACCTCCTTTGATAAACTTTAACTGAAGCAAGGCTAAGACAAGTCAGAGCTCAGGATAAATACAGAAGTGTAAGCTACTGTTTCCTTTCGAATTATGCTATAAGACTCAGAAATAGCTATCGTTTCACATCAAGGGCTACTAATGCTGCAGTCTCACTGACTACTTCACCATGGCACACCAGTTTCCATTTTACTGCAGAAATAACACTTCTGCTTTGCATGGCAAGTGTGGTCCTGCTCACTTAAATCAAACCCACAGGAAGTAGCAATCACTGTATTTACTATTCGTTTCTTGCTTTCAGAAACAAATGTTTTAGAGTAGATAAAAAACAGTGTTTCCAGTTTCACTCTGAAAACATCCCCAGTACATGCCAGTCCCCATCTGCATCCACACAGCCCGTCAGTGAAGGTAGTCTTATAATGAGTTTTCCGAGTTTTGCGAAATTATGTGGAAACAAAGAAAGCAGCATCACTTTGGGGCTGGTTTAGGTTTTTGGTTTTTTTACTCATGGTCAGTCATAAGATTTATATTTGGTCTAAAAAAAAAAAAAGGAAATCTAAAGCACTACCCAAATGGGTCATTTTAGCACAAAGTTTAAGTTACTCTGGAGACTTAACAGATAAAACGAGACTTTTCTACCTGGCACTGCTGAAATCAAAAACAATTCTAGGCAAAAATTCTACTCTCCAGAATTACAAGTCTTGGCAGCCCATGAACAGATACCATGCCATTTCCAAAAGCTTTGTGGGGACCACTTACACCAGATCTCCACAATGCTTTGTCACAACGAAGTTTACTCCATTTCTTGTAAATATTACATACATTCCTGCTGTAATGAAACACCTCACAAAGACCACATGACAGAAACAGAGTCTAACGAAGTATTTCCTTACAGCACCATAACATTTAGGGCCCCAACAGGAATTTTATTGTCAAATAACTAACCACAATAGCAGAAGAGAGAGGCTTACAAATTCACCTTGCTCAGGGAGAGCAAGCAGACCCAAATGCAAGCATCAGCCTGAAGTGCTTCCACCTACAGACTCCTACCTAATGCTTGTCAAGCAGCTTCAAGTACTCCAAGTCTTCAAGATGTCATCTGAAATCTTAAATGCAGCTTTAAACACGACCCTGTAGGACAGCAGCAATTCCTGTTGCTCACTGGCAAGTCATTCCTATTTTGGACAACATCTTTGGAATGTACTGCCCACAGCAGGGGAAATTTCCTACCTTAGGACTGGCAATCAGTCCATTTGTCCAGGCAAGTAAAGCCACTGTTTAACAAGACCCCTTTTGTTAGGCAACAACGGGTTTGCACTTGCTGTAACAGAGCTCTATTTAAGCACAAGGCTGAAGCATTCTGGGGGTTATCAGCACCGCCTCAACTCTACTGGTCTCTCTAAAAAGTCCTTAACACATTTGACAAACACAGCTTTGTAACTTCGGAGGGGGCCATGGTTTTGGCTTATTTTAATGTCATAGCTTTTATCCTGGCATTGCTTCCTAACAAGTTTTTAATCCAGCTTCATAACGTAAATGAGAAAACAGAATGTGTTACACTCTGATGCTGCACATTACCTGTTCTGCTCTGAAGAACCTTAAAGTCTATTTTAAAAACAAACATTTCTGAGCGAGTCTAACTTTTGTTGGATCCAGTGACATCATCTATTTCCCAAGAAGCCCAGTTTTAAAGTGCAACACGTTCACAACCGCACGGCAGGCCAGGCCCCAACTCCCTTCCTCCATTTTGCCTCAAACATGTGCCACCTCAGGGTTTCATTCCATATTTTCAATGCCTCGTGATTACAAAGTGCCACAAGAATGGCTCTAGTCAGTGGCACAATGATGTAATCGGAATGTTCCAGAAAAAGGTGACCAGAAAGGGGAAATTATCCCAAATCAGAAATACCGACATCGCACAAGAACATAAGGAGAACACTGGACCAAGCAAGGGTACAGAGGGACAGATCATGTGCTCTATTCAGAGCAGAAATAACATGCTATTCTAAACAGTTTATTTTCAAAAAATCTAAAACAACGATGGAGAAGGAAATCTGATATCAAAAAATACATTAATGGTGGCAGAAAATTATCTAGACAGAAGTTCAGAGAGGAAGAACAGGAAAAAGACATTCAGCTGGGGGAAAATGCCTTTGGAGAAGGAAGCTTTTGTTACCAGCACCATTGCATCCACAGTTCTACAGTTGTTCACTAGAGTTATTCTGCCAGCAGGTAGAAAACCAACAGAAATCTGGTTGTTTACTTTGACAACTAAAACTCAAAATCAAATGACTCCACATAATCAGTGACAGCACCAAAGTGATGCTCAGATGTGAAGAGGGGTTTAAAAGTCTCTGACAATCTACATCACAAGGTTAAGGAACTTATTCATACCCCTCTTCCTGCATTCGGAAGGGGAGTTCTTGTTGAGGAACACATGGAGTCAAATCAGATTATACCAACAAATGCCAAGTGCTGTGCAAAAATCATTACTAAACACCTGAAATCCCACTTATGCTCAGGCAAAAGAGAACTAACAAAAAACACTCTGAATATGAGTCCTCCTGAAAGATTCCTGGTTCACTGCAAGTTCAGTGGTCTTATAAGGCAAAAAAGGTAGCAGTTCTGCACCAAGCAGCTGCCATCAAAGCCCATTACATGCTACAGTGACATTTAAAGCCACTGCAGCCACTAAGTTTACCACAAGTTAGCTACTACTTCTGCTAACTTGTGAAAGTCTTCATCGGCTCAAATCCCTGTCCCAATAAATTTGGGGCTTTCTTTTTCAGCTTCCTTTGGAAATGACTACATGGGAAAATGTATTTGATTTAGTTCCTTTGAGTAGTAATTTAAAATGCTAATAAGCTGTTCAAATGTAGTGATTTATTACAGGCAAAGGCCACTTAATCCAGAGTTACACCTACCATGGCTCAGAGACCCCCTTGCACATACTTGATGACTCACTGATATCTTTTCCTTTCAATGCAGCTGCAAAGATGATTGACTGAAAAACAAAATCTTATTTAATACTGTACTCCTGATCAGAAGAAACCATCCTTGATTCTGCTTTAACAAAAGTTTGTGAGCATGACAAGTCATAACCACAACCGTCACCATCCAATACCAAGAACCCAACACAGACACATAGCGACCAAAGCTATCCAGCACCTGCACTCAACCAGAAGAAGTGAATCACAGCACTGCAACCAAGGATCAGCAGCAGGATCCTGAGCCAATGTGACTACAGAAGAGGTTTACTGAACCAGATAAGCAGCAGAAGCAATCTGGTTGGATGCCAACAGCAAGGAAATAAACAGAACAGAGCCCTGGAAGATTTCACCACCAGCAAGAAAAGTGAGGATGAGCAAATCCTGAAGCACCAACTGCATTTGTTTCACTTATCTCTGAACAGACTAGAAACTTAATGACAGTAAGCTGGCATTTAAAAGCCATTCAGAGCACCTGAATTTTTTTCTACCCTATTCTGATACACCTGAGGGGTTAAGCAGATTTTAGGTCAAGTTTACCCATGACATTCTAAATATTGTGACTTTCTGTGCTCTGCATTATTAAGCCAGGAATACTACTGCAAGCCTAACACAGATAGCTACAGCATGGACAGCAGTCATAACAGTCCTGTGTAGGCAGCTTGCAAGGCTTCTGCAGTGCCCAACATGACTAAGACCACTGTAAGGTCAGGTGAACCACCAAACAGCAGCAGAAGGGCCTCTATCTACAGCGACTGCTCTCTGCTAGTTCTGCAACTTGGAATGGTCAATCACACATCATGCAGCTCAAGGGCAGTGTAAAGGGAGAAAGAAACCCATAGCACAGAAACTAGGACTCCATCTAAGAAATCAGTTCATGAAAAAACTCGCAGGTGAGTCCACCACGCTGGCCAGGTCTGGCAAGTACATGAGCAGGAATGCTCACCACTCCAGGAACTTTTCCACTGCTTAACTTACACAAAGACTGGACAAATGGCAGAATCTGTTCAATAAATCGGTACAAGTCATGACTTTCATAGTCTTAGTCATTAAACACAACCTCACAATTTCAGCTGCTACTTCAAAGAATAAAAGCTTACAATTTCCGGTGGTTTGTACATGTACCTGCCATTTGTTTCCTTACCCTGTATTAGGATCGATAACTGGTAGCAAAGAACCATCTACCCCGAACCATGAGATCTTTAACTGCAGGATAATCAGCTAACCTAGACAAACTCCTTTACATGTGCAGCACTATTACTAAAGTTATAAACGTCAATTTGACTTGAGAAATGCCATTTGCTAATTTAGTACACAAAAACTTTTACAGTTGCTTGCCATCAAGCTCTGTGTAAACCACAATGGATTTAGAGCATGTAAAGCTACATTCTAAAGCTGCTGTTATGGCTGTCGTGGAGCACAGAACAGTTGGGCAAAAGCATTTGCTGAAGTGTGTCATATTTAAACAGATTTACCAACACTGGGAACTCATACTACTAGCAAAGTGTCTGCTTTCTAGTGACCATAGCCTTCGATATTCAGTAACCGTAGATCTCTTTGTCATCCTATTCCCGTTTGCATAATGGAAAGCATTTTCTACACGTTCCCTCTATCTCTGAACAATACGAAATAAACAGGAACAAAAGAAAGCCCTGGTAACCTGTAAGAAAAATAAGTATCATCAGAAACTTTACGCTGAGCTGAAGCAAAACCTTGCCATAACCACTGACATGTTTTTTTCCCAAAAGCTCAAAAGCCAACAGATAAGACTTTGATACTTTGATCTGAAGACAGTTAATGTTATTTTGAACTTGACTTTATTTTAAAGCAGAGTGCTTAAAGGTTAGGAATAAAAAAGTTCTCGTTTTGAAGAGATTGCTTGCATCTCTCCCGGTCTAGGCTGGAAATAAATACGAGAAGGTTCAACTCCATGAGTCGGAGCACGTTTGTAAGTAGCAGAGGCGGGGAAGGAAAGCGAGAAAACAACAAAACCGCTGGTGGTGCCGGGCTGCCTCTCCTCAAATTCCAGAGCTTACCACCGACTTACCGAAGGAGCTACAGGGGATAAATTGGCCCCTAAGGAGCATGAGGACGAAAGATAAGAAAGGTCTAATGCAGATTACACCCCACCTGCTACAAACTACACAAAGAGGAGCGGTCTGAGGACCCAGGGCCTCACTCCCGGCGCTTCCACGACAAGAAACGAGCTCCTCGCCTGCCCCGAGGGGCCTCCCTGGGGAAAGGGGCTGCCGAGGAGCCCCCTTCCCCACCCCGCAGAGAGAACGTGGGGCTCCGCTGCGGTACGCGGGGGGCCAGGTACCTTGAGGCGAGGCCCGCTATCGGCGCGGCCCGCCTCGCCCTCCCCACAGCTCCCAGTGCCGCTGCTGGTGGTCGCACCTGGATAACCTCGTTGACCTCGCGGATGCACTCCACCATGTGCTGCAGGATCTGCTCTGCCGTCAGCACCTCGTAGCGATAATCCTCCTCCTGGTCGTGGCCGCCGCCCCCGGGGCCGGGCCCACCGCCCAGGCCGCCGCCACCGCCGCCGCCTCCGGGACCCAGGCCCCCCGTGTCGCCGCCGAGTAGCCCGTCGCGCTCCCCGCCGACGCGCAGCCCGGGCTCCACTAGCTCCACCTCTCCCAGGTCCAGGTTATCGTCTGGCTCGTCCTCTTCATCGTCCTCCTCATCCTCCTCCGCGCCGCTGTCCTCGCTGCACTCCTCGTCCTCGTCGAACTCGTAGTTGTAACCCTCGTCCGAGTCC
Source organism: Rhinopomastus cyanomelas (assembly GCA_013400115.1). Lineage (NCBI taxonomy): Eukaryota > Metazoa > Chordata > Aves > Bucerotiformes > Rhinopomastidae > Rhinopomastus > Rhinopomastus cyanomelas. The sequence goes on along the minus strand of VXBP01000094.1, from coordinate 110,137 downwards.
ATGGCGAAACACTGAAGGAACGGCGGCGGCTTCCGCAGCCCCCTCCCGCCTCCACCCCGCCCGCCTGCCTGGCGCCCGCCGCCGCCTCCCCGACCGTCCGGGCCGGCCCCGGCCCCGGCCCCGCCGCGCCTCAACCACCGCCAACAAAGGGACGCGGCCGGCCGACCCGCTCCGTCACCGCGCGCCGCGCACGCACGGCACGTTACGCCGCGACGCGTGACGCACAGCGCCGCACCTGCGCAACGACCACCAGAGCGCCTGTGCCGCGACGCGCGCCATCTTGGGTGCTCGCCACGCCCCCTCAGTGCGCCAGCCCGCCCTCTCCCGGGCGTCAGCTTGAGTGTGGCCGGCGCCATCTTGAGTGTGGCGGGTGGACCCGGCATGAGGGGGCCGGGGCCGGGACTGTTCACCGGTTTCCCTCGGCACCGACCCGCACCGAGGCGACGGGAAGAACGTATGATGGAGGCGGGAGCGCGGAGCCCTCCTGTAAGCCGAGCATGGAGGAAAGGCCCTCAGAGCTTGTCAGTGCATAAAGGCAACAGGACACCTGTGGGGAGGGACTTGTGAGGGGAGCCAGGTTGGTTTCCCTCAAAATAAGAATCAGATCGCACCGAGGCCCTCTCAGGGAGATGTCCTTGTGAAACCACGAGATAAACCTGTGCCCATTGCTCCTGCAGGGGGAACCCAGCCGTGCGGGGTGGCTTCCCCCTCAATTCCAGCTCTGCCTCCTGGTCAGCAGAGCCGTAACCTCCCGTTTTTTACCGGTGCCAGGATGAATTCCCCTTGTTCTTGGCTAACTGAACATTTTGCAGAGGGTCAGACCACACAAGCTGCTTCATTGCAGGGCCATGGGACAGGCCTTTTTCATCCTGCAAATGGCTGGGGCAGAGGCTAGTGTCAGTGAGTGCTAGGACAGGCCAGGGACACAGGATCAGCACCTCCTCTCTGCCGAGGCTTCCCGCTTGGGCACTGAGCACCAGCCAAGGGCAGGGCAGGCATCAAGGTACTGCAGGGGCTAAGCACCCTTTGCCTCAGCTTTTGCTGCTGTTGTGGCATCATAGCTAGGGCAGCTCTGCTTCCTTTATCAGCTGGTATGGGGTAGTCGAGCAGGGCTTATTGTTCGCAGTGTTTGAGGAGCACCAGGGACTCTGGTTGGCTTGGAAACAAGGCTGCAGCCTGGCCCAGAGGAGAGCCAGCTGCTACCAAGCCCTCCGCTGCTTTTCACCACAGATGCAATAGCCAGCACACCCCAGGAGCGCTCCCAGGGCCACCTCCTCTAAGCCTAGGCACTAATCCTCCACTTCCTCACCACTCCAGGGAATAATTTTTTCATGAGGTGAAGTGGGGCTGTTGTGATAAGGTGACATTATTCACCTGCTCCACCCAAATGAAGATGCCCCTGTGTGCCCACGGGCTGGGAGAGACTCAGCCAAGCGGAAGGCAGTGTAGGCGTGACAAGTTCCATCAGCTCTTTGGGGCAGGAGTCACAGCAGCGGTCTGTGTTTGAGTCGTGCCCAGCGTAGCACATTCCTGCTTCCTGGTCTCATTTCAATACAAACACCTTGTGCAACAGGTGGAAAATTAGGAGCTGTCCCCAAAAGTGTGTTTCTGTTCCAATGGACCACGAGGAGCATAATGATGGCCACAGTGACAGAGAGTCAAGCCCAGGGTGTGGCAGGCACATGCACTTGGGGATCCATGCAGATAAAGTGACACCTAGGTAGATGCCTCTGAAAACCTCACTGGGTACCAATCTGCACCCTCAGATACACAAGCAGCCTCAAAAATTAGCTCTGTGTTTCATAGCCTGACAGCTGCTCCCAGTGAGCTCACTAGAGTCTTGACTGCCTAGTGTCCTTCCCAACATTTCATCGCACAAACCCATCCCTGTCACATGGCCAGGGCCAGTCTGCAGTCCCTGAGCTCTGCACTGCCAGGGTCAGGAGTGGCGCAGGGAGGTGTGGGCCAGGCACGCATGTTGGGTCATGACAAGCCACCTAGTAAACAAAGCCAGCTCCCTAGTGACCTTACATGCTTGTAATGGCAGAGACCTGGGCATTAATCATCCTGCCCCACATAAAAATAAACAGCCCTGGCTATTTATTTGTTCTGTGTCAGACTCACCAGCTAAACATCTGCTGGCTGGTCCCGCCTCACACATGGAGGTTGGTGACCCCAACTGCTCACCCTACACTTGGTCCCCGAGGACTGTGTGTCACCCACCCCACTATCATTCACAGCTGGGGATATGCCCAGCTCCTTGCCAGCACATAAGCAGGCATGAGATGGTATGAAGCAGCACCTCTACCTGCCAGGGCCCAGGGAGCCAAGAACCAGACAGCAGCGTTCTACTTCATTGCAGATTTGCAGCTTTCCAGAGCCTGTGTTTGGATGCAAATCCATGTCCAGCCTTTGGCCGAGGTGCCCTTCGCCAGGACGGGCTCAGCAGAGTGCTGGGCAACCTGCAGAGTGTCCCTCATGGCGGGCTGGCCATGCCTTGAGGTCCCCAGTGTCCTCAGTACCCCGCCGCAGGTGTCCCAGCGCCTCCTCGCTGCCCTCTCCCGGCCTGTGCCGGGGCTGCAGGGTCTGGGGGAAATGCTAACAAGTTATCAAACCCCAGTGCAAGAGCGGTCCTCGGTCAGCACAGAACGCAGCCAAAGGGGAACACACTGAAACATCCCCAGACACTCTTCCTCGTGTAACTCCAGTAACAAACACGTGTGAACAGCCATGGCATCTTCCCCACGGAATCATCAAGTCTGGAAAGGACCTTCAAGATCATCAAGTCAAACCAACTGCCCTACAACCCCCAAACACTACCCCATCTCCTCAAACACCCTGGCTGCCCAGTTGTTGAACCCCTGTAGGGATGGTGTCTCCACCTCGTCTCTGGGCAGCCTGTTCCAAGGCCTCTCCACTCTTTCTGGGAAGACGTTTTTCCTAAGATCCAATCTGACCCTTCCCTCATAACCTGACCTCATTTCCTCTGGTCCTATTGCTAGTTCCTAGGGAGAAGAGGCCAACCTCCGCCTCACTCCACCCTCCCTTCAGGTAGTTGTAGAGAGCAGTGAGGTCTTCCCTCAGCCTCCTCTTCTCCAGGCTGAACAGCCCCAGCTCCCCTCAGCCTCTCCTGTTCTCCAGACTCGTAATTCCCCATGTTATCCCACTGACATGGGAAGGCAGTAGCTCTCCTGCTACAGTCCTGGCCTTGTCTTTTCCCACAAGAGTATAGGGATTGGATCCATGCTGCCAGTGACTCCTCAATTAAAACCCTAATACTCTTTGGTAGCGGATTATAGCCTTTCGCCCAAGCTCTTCTTTTCATTCTGAAGTTTCTAGCCCAATGGTCACATGTGGAGCTCTTGACCACCAGCTCCATGAAGATTGTCAGCAAAAGGAGGAGAAGCAGAGCTGAGGAAAGCAGGGCTGCTGCCCTCAACCCATCCCAAGGGATTCTGTGCTGCCTCTGGGGATTGTAGGACTCCAGCTACTGAGTAAAGATGAGGAGCACTCTTCAACCCACTCTGAAAAATGATTTAGATCTCCACAGGCACTTGGCACTTTCCCATTTTATCTTTGCAAGAGCTTAATTACCCAAGTGATTCCAGTAACTGCTAACGCTCAAGCTGACAAGGATAAAATATTGCCTCACAACCACCTTGCTCCAGCAGAGTCAAACACATGCTCACAGCATTAACAAGAGTGGGGCCTCTGTGCACAAAGAGTTTGTCACTGCACATCCACAGGCTCTGACTGTTTCCACTCCAGTCCCACAGCCACACTGGAGAGCAGAAAGAGCCAGGTGGAACCTCTGGAAAAAAGCCCTTCTCTTCCATTGTTGGAAACAAATTTTGCTCCCATTCTGGGAGCTCAGAAATCCAGATTTCTTGGGTTTGATTTTGGGTGCCTGCTCACCCATTAACAACCTAGCTCTCTGAGATACTCCTTGGCTCACTGATTTTTTTGTTCAGCCACCCCAAAGCTGTGCAGGCTGGAAATAAGCCAGAGGTAAAATGACTTTGCAAATAATACCAGTACCACTACGCTGAGTCAGGACCCCAAACACTTCAGACTCATTAACACACCTCACCTCAAGCTTTTTTCTTTAAACTCCACTTTCAAGTTCATAAGTGTTGAAGTACTTCTCCTTGTCTGTTTGGTGGACCCATGCCCACAGCACACTTCAGATGAGTAACTCTGAGAAAAGCAATGTTCCCCCCAAAGGAGGAAAGGCATCCTTGTCACCCTACCTTTGCATGGAGCAGCCATGAGCGGACACACCATCATGCCAGTGCCTGCAGGACACTGTGCTGCACATGCTGACCCTCACCACAAATAAAGTCACTGGAGCACTGCACAGCTGCCACTCTTGTGGCTACAGTCCACCTACCACAGCTACTTTACCAAGTGCAAAAGAGGAGCAAAAAGAAAATAGAGAAAGTTTGCCCAGAAAGCTTCCAGGATGTCAAAATTCAATTCAGTGGTATAGAGACAGATGCAAGTGTTTCCAGAAGATGGTCTGTGTTTTCCAAAGCCCTCTTCCAGCTACAGGTGTTAGAATGAGGTGGCTTCATTCAGGAGCAAGTGTGCTTAGGCAGCATTATGCTCACAGAGTCAGGACCCCAAACAAACAGCTCCTACTCTCAGACGTCCATTAACTGCTTCCTCTGTGCCCCTCTTGCTAGTGTATGCACTTCTCATCAATGGAGAAATCTACATGCACAACGCTCTCCTGATTAAATGGAAAAGCAGCCAATGTTTCAGGTAATTAGGCAGCATAATAAGTTAGGTTACACCTTAAAAACCTCCTGTGGAATGAGGAACTGCACTGAAAGCCCAAAAGCCACCTTTATCCCCCAAAGGTGAACCAAGCAGAAAGACCCAAGTGTGACACCAGCCAGACTGTATAATGATTTCTGTGAGAACAATGAATTTGGAACTCTACCAAACTCATTATTAGGAGGAAGCAGGTGATCAAACAGAGCCCTGGTGCAGTACAATATTCTGCAGAGTGCCCCCAGCAACTCAACTTCCAGCTCTGACAGTCAGAGATTACCAGAGGTGTTTGCTGGTACCTACTGAAGAGCGTCAGCATCTTCTAGCTACTGCTACTCCATGCCTGATGCAAGACAGTGCGCTTAGCCCAGCTCCAGTTAGACACATGCTTAAGCCATTTCCTTATATAAAGATGCATTCCCAACTCAGACTATTAGTCTAGATTAATGCTGGCCAGCCATACATGAACTACTCTGAGTCATCTTCTAGAGATACTAGGGCCCCTAAAATAGCAACAGCAGCAGAGTCGGGGGAAAGGCTTGAATGTTTCAGCTGAAAGCCACAATCACAGCGGGCTGCAAATGGGCCACCCTCCCCAGCCTGGAGCCAAGATTTGCTTTGGGGCAGGGCACATTTGCATCTCGGTCTCACCCTCCAGCCTGCTGCCACGGCTGACATCACCTGATACAACACAGCAACAAACTGTCCTGGTTTTTGGTTTTTTGGTTGGGGTTTTAAAATTTAATTTCCCTGTAGTTTTCATACAGTGATGCTACTTGAGGAAAGGCCCCAAGACACTAGAATTGAGACATGATTTCAAAAAAGCAGCTGCTTTGGAAACTTGCATGAGCAAAGGAACAAACCTACCTGAAAGCCATGGATGCTGTGTAGGACAGCACACAAATGGAAGAAAACTTGTACACATATAATGAAAAAAGCCTTCTCAGAGGTCCACCACAGCAGGTTGGAATACAGACATCCTCCTTTATGTCCCTTCTTGCCATGTACCATAGATGGTGACAGAAAAGAGTAAATGTTCTTGAACAACAGTGCTGGAGCCAGAAGGATCACAAGGAAGCAGTCTAGCATTAGCTTTTGTGCTAAATTGGGGTCTTGCCATCTCCAGGTAGGGAAAACAAAGGCCTCAGGGCACCAACAGGCTTTAATTGCCGTTTCAGCTTCACCTGGGACCTCCACCCATGATGCATTCCTCCAGAACATCTATTTAAGCTGAGGTCTGAGAAAGTCTAAGTCCTTATGTAGGTGTATCTGCCCTTGGGCTTTCCCAAGCAAGTGTTGGACTGATCTTGCTATTGCTAGGTGATACTCGAACTGCTGCTAGACCTCAGTGCCACTCTTTCTGTGCTCTGCTTGCTTGGCTACGGGGCTGCACCCAGCTGGAAAGTTGTTGTCTGGCCTTGGTTCTTGGTTCATGACCTTCCCTTAGGTGAATGGGTGATCTTTGCTGTTGTACAGGGTTACAGAAGAACAGTGCAGTGCTGTGTAGCCTCTAAGCTCACGGCTCTCACTCACCTTAGCCCCATTGCTGCTGGAGCTCACCTCCCTTGTCTGTAAGTGACTGTCAGCATCCTCCCTGCTGTCCCTCACTTGAGATCCAGTCCCACTGAAACTGCCCCACATTCTTCCAGCGATTCTTTCACCATCAGTCCCCAGTTTTATGCAGATGCTTTTGTAACTTTCACAGCAAGTTCCTTGAGGGTTTTTGGGCAGAATTCCTTTTCAGTTTCTGCCTTTTCGGTTCCTTTTGGGTTTTTTCCTGCTGACCCTGATTCTCTTTATGTTGCTCATAGACAGGACAATCCCTTCAATTCCTTCTGAGGGCCTGTCCATGGCAGTATCCTGCTCATGTTCTGTTCATCCTGTGCTGGTGTGGCTGGGGCATCCCCCATGGCATTCACCTAATTTTCTGCTGGCTTCATGTGTCAGTGAATTGATTTCTAACAGTCCTGATACCTTCGAGTTTTCCAGTGGCTTACTGCTTATTCAGGAGTGCTGGAAAAAATGTTTTAACTGATGGAGCTGGTTCCCTTGTAGGAGCTGGTAGGACCATGTTAGGGATTAGATAAGTAAAGCCTGGGCTTATGGGGCCTTATTTGACCTGGGTATTGCTAAGGAATGCAAAACTGGGAGGCAAAACCGAGTTCATTCAAGGTGGAGGGTGTCCTTGTGCAAGCCAAACCCTATGTGGGAAGTATCTCCATGTAGCTATGCCATGGAATAAAGCCCCTTTTTGTAGTATAACCCAACTAGTATTCCACCAGGCATCTACAGAATATCCCTAGAAACCATGTGAAACCTGACAGACATCCAGCACCGGCCACACAAGTGCATGAAACCAATGGAAGACACCAAGCCTTGTGTGTGCTAGTGCTGCAGGGGACACTTCTGTCATCAATTCTCTCCTTAAATCCTAAATCCAGCTGCTGAGACGCCCCGGGTCATCCTCTGGGGGCAGGGAGTTGGGCAGAGGGGCTGGGGAAGCAGCGATCCTCGGGCAGGTTTAACTCAAGAGTCAAGACGCGCCCAAGCTGACGCGAGCAGCCGCGGGGTAGACGCCTCCTGACGGGGCGGCGAAGCCTTTCGCTGTCCCACCCCCTCCGCGGCTGCCGCCCGGCCCAGCTCTGCCCCGCTGCCATTTCGCGGCCGTCCCTCCCGCCAAGCGCCCGCCTCCCACGGGCTGCGGAGCGCGACATGGCGGCGGAGCGGGCGCTGCGGGCGCTGCTGGCGGCGCTGGCGGCGCTGGGGCCGGCGGGCGCCGTGTGGCCGCAGCCGCAGGCCGAGCGCTCCCCGCCGGGCGGGGGGCGTTGCCCGGTGCCTCCGCGCCGGTTCCGCTTCGGCTACGCCGCGGGTTCCGCCGTGGGGCCGGGCTGCGTCGTGCTTGACGCGGCCTTTCAGCGGTACTGGGTGCTACTCTTCGCCGCAGCCCGCCCGAGCGGTGAGGCGGGCTGGGGGCTGCTGGCGGGGCGTGGGAGGGGAGCTCGGCAGCCGCTGGGAGGGGCTTGGCCCTTTCACGTGTGGTTTTATTATTTAAAAAAACAACCCCTACGAATCCAAGTCCTCCGTTATTTGGGCCGGAGGGAAACAAGGGTTTGGGTATTGATCTGCTTTTGACCCTCGTGTTGCCTCAGAGGGCGGCGGAGGGCTGGAGCCCGCGCTGCAGCGCAGGGCAGCTGTGGAGGCAACATGCGTCCTGAAGTAAAACCCAATCTGCTTGGTACAGCAAGCACCCGTGGTCTTGGCGTTTCCTTCAAGCATTTTAGGCTCTTTGCCATCACGAGTTTGCTTTTTCGCTCTCATTTCAGACTGCGTTTCGGCTCCGCAGCACTTTGCTTTGTTTTCTCACGATTGCCGGTGGTGCCATGGGTCCAGCTTCACTGCTTTCGAGAAAAGCCTTGGCTCTTCCAGTGCAGCATTACTTTGAGGCTGGACTCTCCCTGCTTTGTGTGCGTGTTTTCTGAACGCGTATTCCTGCTGCAGGGCTTTCTGCCTGAGCTGAGGTGCTCAGTGTCCTGAGGCAGCATGGCTGTCTGGCACAGAGGCAGCATCTCTTGGATTTGACTTTAAATTGTAGGGTAAGATGACAAAAGGCACAAGATTGGAGAGCCTGGGTTTTATTATTGTAAAGGTTTATTGAGTCTGGACTTAAAGCTTTATGTTAGAACCCATTGATTCTCCAGGATGAAATGCAGAGAATCCCCTGGCTGTTTTGGCAGAAGCTGGGGAGGCAGCACACACAGATGCTCAGCGCTTGCGTGGGTCTGAGGCAGGCTGAAGCGCTATATCTGTGGGTATTAAATGCTTCATTCATCAAAAAGAGCTAGTAACTCTGCTGCCAAGGGTTTTAAATGTCAGTGTGAACTCCGTTGCTGCTGATCAAATCAGGCAGAGAAGGGTGATGGTATTGTAAGCCACTCTGCTTTGAAGCACATCGTGCTATGACAAAGGCAAGAACTGTTTGGCTTCAAGTCTTGGAAGTGGCAATGGAAATCTATTTTGATTGGGGAGCTGAAAAGATTCCTCTTGTTTCTTTTTTGCAGCTAGGACCTAAACTTAAAACAGCTGATGGAATTAGTCATGTTTTCCTGTTCCTCACAGAGGGGAATGTGACCATCGCATCACTTGAAGCAGCCTCATACAGTCACGAGATTGCTTTCTGTATGCCCTGCTTTAGGATGTGCTCAGATTAAGACTGTTTCCCCCCTCTTTGCCTTCCTTTTTGTTAATTCATGTGAGTGGTTGGTAAGAATAGGCAATGGAAACTTTGGAATGGAGGGAAATAGTTTCTATTAATAGAAAAAAATTGATGGAAACCATTTTTGGTCACTTTGAGAAAGCTGCTGTATCCACAAGCAAGATTGTGTCCAAACTCTGCATTTGACCTGGACATCAAGCATTAAGATGGAAATTAAGTTAGGAGAGACTTCTGGTCAAGTTCCTGCTCAAAGTAGGGTCAAACCTCAAGTTGGAGCCACTTTGCTGTTGGGTCAAGCTTCTTGGAGCTGTGTCCATTTGAAATGGTGGTGTTTCCAAGGATGGAGAACTGAGGCTTTGCTGAAGCATTTGACCACCCCCCCTCAGGGTGAAGAATTTGTCTTTATCTCTCATTGGGATTTCCCTTGATGCTGATCTCTTGTCTCTCACCCTTAGTCAGGCAGCTCCAAAATGAGTCTGAGGACCACAACCGTGCATGGAGCTCCAGCCAGGACCTCTGATGTCTTAACTGCTGTGAGCCTGCTGCAATCATTGTGTTACAGCCTTGTCTTCCAGTCCATGACTGTATTTGTGGACATGTGCCCTCTGAACCATGGACTTCGGCACGGATGCTGAATCACTGATCCTGCTATGCCCACAAGAATTGCCTTGTAGGAGTGGCAGCAGTGGTGCCTGCTTGCTTGTTGCCCAGGAAGCCATGTTAAGGTTTGGCAGAGTCTCTTTGGCCACGTTTAATCATGGTGCTTGCTGATGACACCAGTTGTATTGAGGCTTCTCAACAGAATGAGTGTTTGCCCTGTCCCTAGGCTGAAGAGTGGCTGTCCCTGGTGAGCTGTGCAGCGGAGAGAGCAGGTCTCTCTGTGCTGGCATGCCAGCTCACACATCTGTGAGGTTGCCTTGGCTACCAGCTTATCTGTAACTGAGAGCAAAGCTCAAAACAGAGGGCTGTCTTCAAGCTGTTTTCCTTCTCTCTGTGAAAGTTTGTCCATTCCTTCTTGGGAGAGGTTTGAGGGCTCTGTCTCCTGCAAGCTTTGGCCCGTAGGCTTTCTGCACTGGACCCTGCCACTGGCTCCTAACCAGGCTCACTCGGAGCTGTTTTTCAGTGTCCACACTGAGCTTTGGCTGTTCCTGGTACTGCTGTGCAGGTGCAGGCATAGGCCTTGGCTGAGATCAGTGGGGTCTCATCCTGTTAACCCAGCTCCAGAGACTGCTGTGAGTAGACCCGTGTGTCTTGGTGAAGGCTGAACTCCTCGCTTTGGAGATGGGGAAGTTACTCCAGTGAAGACTCAGGCCTGGCCATCTGTGGAAGTTTTCCTTCACGTAGGGAAGCCAGAACTCCTGCCTGAGGTCTGAATGTGACTGTTTTTCCAGCCTCTGCACCTCCTCTCTAGAAGGTGATGTCAGGACTGTTGTTGAGTGGGACTTTTTGGTAGCCTCTTAACTCTACCCAACTCTGCAGTGTGCTTGGATTTGTTTCCCACCCTTTTTAAAGACTTTTTTTGCCCTTTCCAAGAAGTGTGGGTAGAGTGACAGAGCTCTTGAGCTCTTGCTTTTTCTCCCCAGTGCTGGAAGGGTTTCAGAAGCATGAAGTTTTTCACCTCCTGGAGGCAATTTGACTAGTGGTGATTGCTTAGAGCAGAGGGTGGTGTCCAGGAAGCCTTGGGGGGACTATTGACAGACCACACTCTCATGCTTTTTCTCTTCTAAGCTCATGTAAGCTTCTGCTGTGAATCCTTCCCTGGGGTCTTCCTTAACACCAGACCTTCTCTGTGCTGAGGGTTGGGATCGGCTCACATCCTGAATGTTTCCTATTTCTGAACAGGCCTCTACTGAACACCTCTCTGCGTGTTCTCCGGTTAAGGAGGGGGTCTCCATATCTGGTGCATGTCCTCCTGCACCTCCATCATTGTCTGGGCTGGGAGGTTGGTGGGCTGGAAGCAGGGATGATAGCAGGGATCTGTGTCCTTTGCAGAGAATGAGCTACCCTGGGGCACGCCCTGCACTCAGCTTCTTGTCTCTGTTGCCATCCCTGGATGCGATGGGTTTCCCAGCCTGGACTCTGTGGAGAGCTGTGAGTGTCAGGGTTGGGAGTGGGAGGGGAGCTGTTCCAGTGCCGCTGGGTTGGGAACGCCTCTGTGCAGTGCTTGCCCCTGGTTTTAGTGAGGCGGGAATCCTCCCTGCATTACTGAGACACTAGGGTGAGGAGGAAGCAACTTACTGAAGATGCTGATAAAGCACTATGAGACCTTTAAAACAAAAAATAAAGCCCAGAATCAGCCCACTGGGATCCTAGGGTGCAGCTCTGTACCTGGAGCTGGAGCTGTTGCGGCTGGCAGTGGGAGTTGGAGGTGGAGTGTGGGACCTGATGCCAGTACTACCCACCCAATGCTGTGTTTCAGATAAGCTGTCTGTCTCAGAAGGCTCCCTGCTGCTCTCTGCGGACACTGTCTGGGGAGCTCTCAGAGGTGAGGTGTGCTTTCTCGGGGGGCATTCCTGTACCTCCTGCCTTGGGACTGTGAGAATGGCTCTCTTTCCATAGACTTGTTAACTCTGCTTCTCTTGAGGAATCTGTGCTGAGAAGGAACTGTGTATGGTTTTTCTGCAGGCCTAGAAACATTCAGCCAGCTTGTTGCAAGGGATGAGAATGGCACGGTGAGTCCTGGCCTCATCTCCTTGAGAGCTTTCCATAGTGCTTTTGTCTCCATGGGGACAGGATTGCCGGGATGTTCAGGATGAGGGGGGAACCAGCACTGCAGCACAGTCTTGCCAGGGGCAAGCAGAGGTCCATGAATCTAGCCAGATCTCTGCCTGCTGAGTGAGTAAAGCATCACAGCTCTCTCTAGATAGCTTGTCATCTGAACAGTGAGGGTATCCTTCCTCATCCAATCAGTCCTGGGAACAGAGGTGACCCTGATTGTCTTCTTCTGATGGCTGTGGCGCCCCAGGCCCTTCTCACTTCTTCCTTTTGTTCTTTGTATGCAGTACTACATCAACATGACAGAAATTGTGGACTTTCCCCGCTTCCCTCACAGGGGACTGCTGCTGGACACCTCTCGTCACTATCTGCCACTGAGAGCCATCCTGGAGACACTGGTAGGGTGCTTAGGGGGTGTGGTTTGGTTTCTATTTTTCTGTGCTGCTCCTTTTCAGAGATCCTAGGAGATGTCACTGCACCTACATCTCATCAAGTAGGAGCTTGTCAAACCTGGGTTTTTTGGACAAAATCAGCTTGCTTGTTGTGGGATGAAGCAGCAAGCTGTGTTGGGGTTGCACTGTGACCTCAGTTCTTAATATAAGGATTTCTGAGAAATTTCTCGGCTTCCTTTGTAAACAGGATAAGGAAGAAAACTTAGCTGAGGTATCTTGAATTCCTTTAAAGGCTGGGTTGTTTCTAAAGCAAGGGAAGTGCTTCTCCCCAGCCATGTTAGACAAAGGTGGGTGGGGGTTGTGCAGTCATTCCAAGCATGATTCAACATCCAGGTCTCCACCATTAGCTCAATTTTAGGGAGAATGTGGATTTTTATTGTGAGCGGAAGCTCTGCTGGCCCTCTGCAGCTCTTTGTGGTGCTGATGTGTTTGAAGAGAGGTGCCCGAATCCCTCTTGGGTGCTGAGACTCTTCCTTGCCCCTTTGGAGCATGAGGACCTTGTCCCCTTTCTGTCACAACCTGGATGACCTTTCAGAAGGGATAGGGCATGTTCCTCATTGTTCCTGTTCCTTTCCAGGATGTCATGGCTTACAACAAGTTCAATGTGTTTCACTGGCACATCGTGGATGACCCATCTTTCCCTTACGAGAGTGTGACTTTCCCAGAGCTCAGCAAGCAGGTAACATGGTGACATGGACAGAGGCACTGAGTGCACCCTCAGCAAGTTTGCTGATGACACCAAGCTGTGTGGTGCAGCAGACACATTGGAGGGCAGGGATGCCATCCAGAGGGACCTGGACAGGCTGGAGAGGTGGACACAAGCCAACCTCAAGGGGTTCAACAAGACCAAGTGTAAGGTCCTGCATTTGGGTTGAGGCAATCCTAAGCACAAATACAGGCTGGGCAGTGACTGGCTGCAGAGTAGCCCTGAGGAGAGGGACTTGGGGGTATTTGTGGACAAAAGGCTCAACATGAACTGGCAGTGTGCACTTGTGGCCCAGAATGCAAACCAGATCCTGGGCTGCATCAGGAGAAGTGTGGCCAGCAAGTCGAGGGAGGTGATTCTCCCCCTCTGCTCCGCGCTGGTGAGACCCCACCTGGAGTACTGCATCCAGTTCTGGAGCCCTTATTACGAGAGAGATGTGGAAATGCTGGAGTGTGTGCAGAGGAGGGCCAGGAGGATGATCAGAGGGCTGGAGCACCTCTTCTATGAGGACAGACTGAAGGAGTTGGGGCTGTTCAGTCTGGAGAAGAGGAGGCTCCGAGGTGACCTTATGGTGGCCTTCCATCTGAAGGGGGCCTACAAAAAGGCTGGGGAGGGACTTTACAGGATGTCAGGTAGCGACAGGACTAGGGGGAATGGAGCAAAGCTGGAGATGGGTAGATTTAGACTGGATGTGAGGAGGAAGTTCTTCACCATGGGAGTGGTGAGAGCCTGGAATGGGTTGCCCAGGGAGGTGGTTGGGGCCCCATCCTTGGAGGTGTTTAAGGCCAGGCTGGATGGGGCTCTGGCCAGCCTGGTCTAGGGTGGGGTGTCCCAGCCTGGTGGGGGGGGGTTGGAACTGGATGATCAGGTGGTCCGTTCCAACCCTGAGTGATTCTGATTCTATAACTTCTCCAGTGAAGTGATCCTGCTGTGGCAGGGGGATTGGAGTAGATGATCTTTCGGGATCCCTTCCAATCCCTAATGATTCTATGATTCTAGGAACCTGGCCCCAACCCAGAGTGAGTGGGTCCCTCCCTCAGCACCTGAGCACAACACTGAGGTGCCCTGTGTTCCCCCAGGGAGCCTTCAATGCCATGACCCATGTGTACACGGCCAGCGACGTGCAGACGGTGATCGAGTACGCACGGCTGCGTGGCATCAGAGTCATTGCTGAATTCGACACTCCTGGACATACCCTCTCCTGGGGTCCAGGTGAGGAGCAGACCCTGACTGCTGCTGCAAGGACGGTGAGGAGGAAGGGGATCTGTAGACGGGATCCCAAAAGCCAGGTGTGGGCAGCCATGTTACTCAAGAGGAACTAAAGCCTTGTATGGGGAAAGCAGGATCCAGTCAGTCGTCCCACTTCTGGAATAAAATCCAAAAGGAAACTGTTTCCATCTTGTATTGGTCCAAGCTGGGTGATTTTGGAGAGGGTAACTTCTGCCAAAACCAGCAAGGGTCTTTGGTTTAACCAAGCTTCCTCACTCTGCTCACCTGTGCCCCAGTCGTAACACTGCTGCTCCCTGCCTTCTCGTCCGTGTCTGAAAACATGAGAAGCCCCTGAAAAACACTGGCCTGGTCTTGCCCTCTCCTTCCTGTGCCTCCAAATGCTGTGGCCCGCACTGGAGCTTCCCTGTCTGCAGTGGGTGTGTGAGGTTGGGAAGAGGATGCTGGCAACTGCACCCGTATTCTCTTTCCTCAGCAGCTCTGCTTTCCTGTAGGAATCTCCCATAAAAAGCAGTCGGGCCCATGGTGAGAGGACGAACTTTGGAAGGGTGGAAACTGTAGCATCCTGTGAGAATTTGGCATCTTCAGTGTGGAAAAAAGAGTGCCCAGCCAGAGATGATTTTTCTGCTGGTGTGGTTATGCCTTGTGCACTACACTTGGTCTTTGGTCTCCTGGCGTTCCCTAGGCTGAGCTGAGGAGGGTCCAGAGTGTGCTGTGGGGTGATGTGGTGACTCTTAGCCCCTTCCTTAGTGTCCTGTTTTTGTTACAACTCAGGAGCTCCAGGCCTCCTGACTCCCTGCTACTTGGACAAGAATCTTTCTGGGACCTATGGACCCATCAACCCCATCCTGAACAGCACCTACCAGTTTGTGAGTAGCCTGTTTGAAGAGATCAGCGCTGTGTTTCCAGACTTCTTTCTCCACCTTGGTGGGGATGAGGTGGACTTCACGTGCTGGTGAGTGAGATCAGTCTGGATGGGGACTGGGGGAAACTCTCTGGGGTTGGAGTCCCAGCCTGTTGCTTTTTGATTGAGATCACATGTAGCTCTTTGTTGCCCTGCTTCCCCAGGCTTTCTGAGGTGATTTCTGGGGTTTCCTACGCTTACAGTAATGCTGGATGTGGGAAGCCGCTGCTGCAGGCACAGCCACAGCTCTTGGAATGCCTGAGCTAAAGCTGGGCTGACATGGAAAGGGCTTGGCCATGTCCAGAGCTCAGGTCACAGTGCTTTTATTCTCTTCTCTTTGATACACAGGAAATCCAATCCACATATTCGTGCCTTCATGAAGGAGATGGGTTTTGGTGAAAATTACAAAAAATTAGAGTCATTCTACATCCAGAGGTAAGGACACTTGCACCCTGGGCCTGCATCTGCAGTGTGTGACCAGCACAGTTGTCTTCTGCTGTTGCAGGAACAGCACATCTGTGTTTAAAGGCACACTGGTTTGGGCACATCTCCCTCTCCACAAAGGGAGTAGTGTAGCTGCATTTTGTTTGGAGATTGACCACAAAAGGACCTGAACATGAGGGACAAATGGGCCTCATGAGGGACAGCGCTTTCTCCCTTCTTTATAAGTACCTTCATGTCCTACTGTGTTTGTTGGGATGGCCAAAAACTCAGTTCTTTTTCTACTCCAGGCTTCTGGATATCGTCTCTTCCCTCAGCAAAGGTTATATTGTGTGGCAAGAGGTGTTTGACAACAGTGTGAAGGTGAGAGCTGCCTGCTTTCCCTAACACCGTTCACTGTACTGGGGTGAGCATTGGTGACACCTTGGCGAGACACACTGGGGCTGCTGTGGGGCAGCTTGAGATGGTGCTGCTGGTGAGCAGCCCTCATGAGGGGTTTGTTATGCTGTTGTCAATGGGCTTTTCCCTCTATCTGTTTGTATATGCACCCGCAAGAGTCTGGATTTAACCCTGCTCAGGACACTGCCAATGGGCTCAACTCTCCCTCTGTTTCTTCTGCAAATGAGATTGGAAGTAGCTTAAAAGCCAAGCCATACCCTACCTCAGTTTCTCTTTTGGGGTGTTTACAGCTGTGGATGCATCAGGGCACTCTGCTTCAAACAGCAGGTGATGTCCTTGTTGCCTCACTGATCCTGTGCTCCTCAGGTGAGGCCAGACACCATCATCCATGTATGGAAAGAGAGCTCCCCACCATATGCAGAGGAGATGGCAAATGTCACCAAGGCTGGCTACCGGGCTCTGCTCTCTGCCCCATGGTATCTCAACCGCATTTCCTATGGGCAGGACTGGATAGCAGCCTACCAGGTGGAGCCCCTGAAGTTTGAAGGTGTGTTTCTTGTGTCCCCTTCCTGTACAGCAGCTGACTTGTCACTTGGAGGTAGTACCAGGGCTGGCTGGCTTGGTTCCTAGTCTGTTCTCACTGTTGGCGTGAATCACAGAACCACAGATTGGTTTGGATTGGGAGGGACCTCAGAGCTCCCCCAGTGCCAACCCCTTGCCATGGACAGTGACACCTCTCACTAGACCAGGTTTCCCAGAGCCCTATCCAACCTGGCCTTGAACACTTCCAGGGATGGAGCAGCCATAGCCTCCCTAGGCAACCTGTTCCAGGGCCTCAGCCCCATCACAGAGAGGAATTTCTTCCTGAGATCTCATCTGAGTGTCCTCTCATTCAGTTTTCAGTCCATGTGACCTACAACAGGGTGAAGGTGTCATCTAGTGATAGGACGAGGGGCAATGGTTGTAAGCTGGAACATAGAAGGTTCCACATCAACCTGAGAAGGAACTTCTTCACGGTGAGGGTGACGGAGCACTGGAACAGGCTGCCCAGGGTGGTTGTGGAGTCTCCTTCACTGGAGATGTTCAAGACCCACCTGGATATGTTCCTGTGTGACTTGGTCTAGGTGATCCTGCTGTGGTGGGGGGATTGGACTAGATGATCTTTCAAGGTCCCGTCCAATCTGTAATGATTCTGTGAGAGCGACCATGTCCTTGGTTCTTCTGCTACATCCCATTCTCTTGCTGTTGGCAGAAAATAACTGCCCTCCTTCAGACCAGGGTTCAGAGTGAGGGCTTTTAGAAGGGCAAGTTGAAGCAGTGAAAGTTGAAGGTGGCTTTGGCTGCAATGGCCATGAGACGATGGAGTTCAGGATCTCATGTGTCAGGATCAGAATACCTAGCAGAATCACAACCCTGGACTTCAGGAGGGCCAGCTTAGGCCTTTTCAAGCAGTTGCTGGGGGACATCCCATGGGACAGGGTACAGGCAGGTAAAGGGGCTCAGGATAGTTGGTTAATGTTCAAAGGCTGCTTCTTTCAAGCCCAAGATCAGAGCATCCCTACAGGTAGGAAGTCAAGGAAGGGAGCCAGAAGATCTGTGTGTTTAAACAGGGAGCTGCTGGGCGAAATGAAGAGGAAGAAGAAAGTCTATAGGTCATGGAAGAGGGGGGGATGGGCACTTGGGATGGCTAAGGCCTCCATGGAATTAAACCTTGCAAGAGAGGTCAAGGGCATCAAAAAGGGCTTCTTCAAATACATCACAGGTAAAACTAAAACTAGAGGCAACATAGGGCCCCTGCTGAATGAGGTGGGTGCCCTAGAGACAGAGGATACAGGGAAGGCAGAGATACTGAACACCTTCTTTGCCTATGTCTGTGCTTCTGGGGCTGTCTTGGTATCAAGCCCCAGACTGCTGAGACTCCAGAGAAGTTGAGGTAAGAGAGGAGCCTGCCTTGGTTGATGAGGACTGGGTTAGGGATAAGTTGAGCAAACTGGATGCACGTAAATACATGGCCCTTGATGGGATGCACANCCACATCTGGAGTATTGTGTCCAGTTTTGGGTCCCTCAGTTCAAGAACACAGAGCTGCTGGAGAGAGTCCAGTGGATAGCCACAAAGACGATGGAGTAGAACACCTCCCTTATGAGGGAAGGCTGAGGGAGCTGGGTCTCCTCAGCTTGGAGAAAAGGAGACTGAGAGGTGACCTTATTAATGTTCCTAAGTAAGTGTCAGGGGGATAGAGCTCAATGTCATCTAATTACAGGACAAGATGCAATGGATGTAGCTGGAACGGAGGAGGTTCTAGGTAAATATGAGAAGGAACTTCTTCAGAGTGAGGGTGACAGAGCACTGGAAAGGGCTTCCCAGTGGGGTTGTGGAGTGTCCTTCTCTGGAGACATTTAAAACCCACCTGTTTATGTTTCTGTGTGACTTGATCTAGGTGATCCTGCTGTTGTGGGGAGGATTGGACTAGATGATCCTTCCAGGTCCCTTCAATCCCTAATGTTCTGTGATTCTGTGAAGTTACTGAGCCTTTCACTACTGCTACAGGGCAATGAGTCACCCTATTCTTTCCCAGTACCAAGTCTCCTGAGTGCTTTGTCCCCTGGCAGGTAGCCTGGAGCAGAAGGATCTGGTGATCGGAGGAGAGGCATGCATGTGGGGGGAGTACGTGGACGTCACTAACCTGGCCCCCAGGCTCTGGTAAGAGAAGCCTGTGAGGGTCAGTTAGCTTGGGTTGTGCGAGGCAGGGCTGGCTGAGGCCTCTTTCCTTTGCCAGACACTGTAGATTTGATGTGCAAGTGGTGCTTGTCCTTGTCCTCTGGTAACAGCTTCACTGAGGCTTAAATGATGAGGGTTTGTGAGACTGTGATGTGCTCCTGTACAGCCTGCTGCTGTCACCGTTGTGAGTTTACTGCTCGTCTCTGTCCTGGCACCCAGTCCACTCCTGATCTACATGTGTCTAAGAGTGGATCTTGTGCTGAACAGGATCCATTTGCCTTTGTGCTCTGTAGGGCTTCGCTGGGGAAAGTGACTGGGAGCTTTGTGTGATAAGCTTTTGAGGTTCCCACCACCACCCTGACCTGAGTGTCTCTGTCCTTTGTTCCTCAAGGCCGAGAGCTGGTGCCATAGCTGAGAGGCTGTGGAGCAACGAGACCGTCCGCAACCTGCAGGATGCCTATGTGCGGCTGGCCGATTTCCGCTGCAAGCTCCTCGGGTAAGGGCCTCCTTTTGCAGCTAGGGATGCTGCTCCTGAGTAGGGCAGTGCTGGTGGAGTAGGTTTCCCCCCAGTGCAAAATTACCTCTGTAATTTAAAATGCTGAGTGTTTCTCCCATCTGCGTGTGGGCAGAGCTGGCTTTGTGCAGAGCTGGAATTGAGCCCCTGCTGCCAGCACAGGTTGGTGGCTCTAAGAGGAGAGGGCTTTGTGCTGAGGAAGGGGCACCCTTCAGCTCTTGCTGCCTCTCCTGCAGCACCACCTTCCCTGGGAAACCTGCCCTTACCTCACTTGCTCTCCTGCATCTATTAAACCACTGAAGTCTACAGGTGCAGGATGAAAACCTTTCCCTCCTTGTCACACCTGAAGTGGGGCACTGGTGACAGCCAAACCTCCTAGAACCACTCAGGCCGGCTCTCTGCTTTCTTTCTAGGCGCGGTGTCCAGGCCCAGCCTCTCTACATAGGGTACTGTGAAAATGATTTTGGCGGGTTCTGAAGTGAGGATCCTGCTGCCCTCAGGTGCTGCACACACAGGAGGAATCCCCTGCTCAAAAGCTGCTGCCTTGGCAGAGGGACCCCCTCCGACTGCCAGTCTCTGCTCTCGTTTTGTTGCAATGAACTTTTTTCTCGCCTTGGTGTGCACTCTTCACCTAGTTCCTATTTTTATTTCTTTAAATCTATAAATAAATTACACCAACGATTTAAAAAATGTCTTTTCATGCTCAGCTGGGTCTTGGTAGCTTGTGCAAGGGTCATTGGTACCAGGAGATTTGTAGGGCTTGCTCCAGAGATGCAGGTGGAAGAGTATTATGGTGCTTGCTGGATGCCTGTTCACCTGGATAAACTGTCCATGCAGAGACAAGGTGGTGAGAAGTTGGCTCCACAAGCTTTTTCGACCTTCACCATCAGCTATCCCCATCTGACTTGTGCCAGAATGTTAATGCATGGAGACGCTGGGTTTGGTTCTGGGGCCTTGCACACACCAGTGGTCAAGGTGTAGTGGTCCTGTTGTTGTGTGTCTCTTTCTGCATGTGTCCCAGCAGAAAGCTCACACCTCTGCTGCCCTAAGCCCTGTCTGCTGTTCCAAGCCCTGTCTGGTACCATCTCCTCTGGCTTCTCCAGAGAAGACACTTTGAAGCCTCTCGAAAGAGACTCCATAGCAGTGAGCTGAGCAGTGCAGTGATACTGTCAAGTTACTGCTCAGCTCTTCAATCCCCTGTCAACTCTGCTCCGTGCTCTTCCTGTTCCATTGTTGTTCGTGTGAGCTGTTCAGCTCCAAGTCTCCTACATTCACAGAGATTAGGCTTGGATAGTGTTTTCCTTCGAGAAGAGACTGGTGATGCTGCTACTGTGTTGCAGAGATTGTGCTTCTTGTCCTTTGATGGTTGAGGTTGTGCTGGAAACTGGGTTCACCTTAAGACAGGGAATCTCTTGAAGAGAAATCCTGGCTAAAGGGACCGTTGCACCTCTGTCTTGGTCTTAAATAAGTGGCATCTGCTGTTACAGCTGGAAACCTTTTACTTTGAACTTTAATTTAAAAATACAGAATTAACTTTGAATTGAAAATATTCAGAAATTGTTGAGTGTTGTGTTTCTTTACCTTCCTGCAACCCTGCTTCTCTGGAGTGATTCATCTTGAAGGGGTCGGGGGAAAGGTGGTGAAGCCTGACTGCTCCAGAGCAGGGAAGTTTAGTGAGATACAGTGGAGTTTTCTATGTTGCCTACTACTCAGGATGGGAAGGGAAGGGCTACCTCACTGGTTCTTGCGGGAAGATACTGCTCTGTTTCTCTTGGGTCTCTATGGGAAACACGCCCCTTTTCCTTGGTGTTTTGGTCACAGATACTGTCTTGGTCACGTGTTGGACTCAGTGGGGGGACCCAGCATTGCCAATCAGCAATTGCTGAGCAAAAGCTTCTCTTATCCAGGAAGCAGTTGCCTTGTGCTCTGACACGAGTGCCTGCAGGTGCCATCCAGTGCCCCGGCAGCATCTTTGGGCTTTTTTTTGGCAAATGTTGCTGTATAGCCTCGGGTGTTTTTAGAGCAGGAGCTTCACCTTCTGCTCCAAGCTGGTGGTCTCCAGTGCTTTAAACCTGGGCATCTGATTCAGCTCTGCCCCTGGGAAGGGTATTCTACTCTCTGGGTGCTGCAGTTTGTGAGCAGAAGGACTCTTCACTACAACATCCCAGCTCCCTGCCTTCTCCTTGCCTGTCCCCACAGTGGCTGGGCTCCATTTCACCTGTGGGTGCTCGAGCCTTCAGGGCCTCAGATGCTTTAGTGCTGGTGGGGTGGCCATGTGGGCACTCCCCAACGTTCCACTAATGCCTGGGATTTAACGGTGCGGGTTAAACATCACCCCATGGTCCCACTTCCTGGGGATCTGCCCCAGGATCACCCCAAAATCAACATCTTGGGGCACCTTGGCTGTTCCTTCACCCCTGCAAAGGCTGGGATCCCCACCAGTGGGGTGGCAGCACCCTGCTTTCCCCTGCCGCGGCCTCACTGGGTGGCCCCTTCCTTCCAGAACATCTATTTTGGTCGTGTAAAACTCACCGCGGAGCAGGGAACAGGCAGCGTGTGAATCACTCGGGGCCAACTGGTTTAAAAATAAACCCAAGCGGCGGCAAAGAACAGCCACCAAGCCCCCGGATTTCAGCAGGATTACACTCCATTCTTCCCAAACCCACCCATGGGTGCCCGCCCTAGGCACCATCCGTATCCAGAGGGTTTTATGGGGACACACTTGGAACTGTTCATGTGTGCTTGCAGGCACAGTCTCACAGCCGTACGTTCATGAATGCACAATCATGGACGCTTGCAAACACGCACCCTGCACCTTTTTGCACGTGTGTGTGTAAGGGTGCTTGTGCACGTGTGCAGATGCACACATGTGCTCGCATTACTGTACAGGTGTAAGGCTTTGTGTGCTCATGCACACTCATGTTCTTGCACACACGTGTGTGTGCTTCTGCAACCGTGTGCATGCACTTGCAGCAAATGTATGTGCTTGTATGCACTCACATGTGCTCACGTGCTCACACACACTTGAACTTTTGTGTGCCTGTGCTTGCATGAGCATACACATAGGCTCACATAGACTGGCATGCACATGCTTGCACAGGCTTGCACACGCTTGCATGCTCATTGCAACACGTGGGGCAAAGACAGGCACTCCAAACCCTGGAGATGCTTTGGGATTAATTAAGTAATGAGGGCAGCAAATATTGGAGCCATTTGGTCTAATCGCAGACTTTCCGGGGTTGTAGGGGAAGCCGGAGGGAGGCACTTCCCCCCACCCCTCATCTGCAGGAGCCTGAATTGGGCAACTGAGATGGTCTGTGGAGGAGCAAAACGCAACCGAGGTCCTGAACCCTCCCATACAGAGGGTCCGCTGACTGCTGGGGACTTGGAGGTTGAGCCGAGCGGTAACTCCGGAACCTACAGAGGCCCGCGGGTGAGGGGGCGGAGGTGGTCCCTGGGCTGGGTCTGGCTCAGCCCGGCAGGGGGCAGCAGTGGGCGGAGCCGGTGCGCACCGCCCGTTTGCCAGCCCTTCCCTCCTGATTGGCCGCTGTTTCCTCATTATGCAAATACCCCGCGCCGCGCCGGGGCCAGCGGGCTGACGTCACCANCGGCCGAGGCGGCGGGGGCGGCCGCGTTCAGCACCGCGAACAGCGGCCGGGTGAACGGGCTGAGCCGCCCGTCCGGCGCCATCGCCATGAAGGACCACGACGCCATCAAGCTGTTCGTGGGGCAGATCCCGCGCAACCTGGAGGAGAGCGACCTCAAACCGCTCTTCGAGGAGTTCGGCCGCATCTACGAGCTCACAGTGCTCAAGGACCGCTTCACTGGCATGCACAAAGGTACAGGGCTACGTACCCGTATGGGTCCTACAGCTTGGGGTGGGGAGGGGCACCCCTCAGGTGGGGGCAACCTGAGGTGAGGAACCTCTGAGGTGGGAGGGACCCCCGAGGTGACGAGCCCTTCAGGTGGGGCACCCTGAAGTGAGGACCCTTCAAACTAAGGATCCTGTGAGGTGGGGAACCCCTTAGATAAGGAACCCCTGAGGTGGGAGGAACACCCCAAAGTGGGGAACCTCTGTGGTGGGGCACCCTGAGGTGAAATCACTGGGTATGGTGCAGTCCTGAGGGACTGAGGACCCCTTGAAGGGAGGTACCTTGAGGACACTGTGAGGTGGTATGTCTCTCACCTGAATGTGTCCCTGAGGTGGAGCACTCATATCAGGCACCTCTGAGGTGAGGGTGTCCCTGGGATGGAGGTACCTCTGAGGTAGGACATCTTGAGGTAGGGTACCTTTGAGTTTGGGTGTCCAAGTGTGGGGTACTTGTGTGTTGAGATATTGTGCAGGTGGGCGTACCTTGGTCTGGAGGTACCCATGAGGTGAGTATGGGCCACCCCTTAGGTGGGGATACCCCTGCCTCACAGGTACTGCTGAGCCAGGGGCACCCCTGGGGTGGAGCACCCTGAGGTGGAAGTACGTCTGTGGTGGAGTACCCAGGTATGGGCCACTCCTGATGCAGAGGTACCCTAGTATGGGGCACCATAACATGGGGCATCTCTGATGTGAAGTTAGCTCTGAGGTAAAGGTATCTCAATATGGGCCATCCTGGTATAGCCACTCCAGTATAGGGCACCCCTGAGTTGGGGACAACTCATGGTATGGGGGCACCCCACTACGGAGTATGCTAGTACGTGGTCTCCCTAGGGCTGGGGTACCCCTAGATAGAGGTGCTCTCTAAGATGGAGGTACCTCTGGGGTGAGGATGCTGTCGTGAGGTGAGGCAACCGTCAGGGGTAGACAGCGTCTACCTGGGATTGGATGCTGCTGGCTGGCTTGGATGCACCCCTGGGATCAGATTGCCCTAGGGTGGGGAGCACCCCAGTGGTGTTTAGAGCATGTGGCGTGGTTGTGGCATCTGCCTGGCGTCAAGATGCCCATGCACATCCAAGCACAACTAGATTTGGAGCACCCCTGGCATGAAGGCATTCAGCTGGGACACAGGTACCCATTTCAGATGGAGGAACCCATCTGCCCTCTCCCTGACCCAGGCCACTGTGACCTGCTGGGACTGGGGCTGCTGCTGGCCTGGCTGGCACCTTGACACAGAGCACCCTAGGCAGGGATGGGCTGCAGAACCCCTGAACTGTGTACATAGGGTCAACAGTGTTGGATCAGGGTCAGGGCACTGCAGGTATCACCCAGAAGGGATCTCACACTGCTCCACATGCTGTCACTAAGCCCCTCTGCTGTGGGCAGTGCCAGCTCCACCAGGACTTTCTGGGACACCAAAACTTGGTGCTTGGGGACACTGCCATGCCACTCATCTGTGGAGCACCCACTCAGACTCCATCACTATTAGCACTGTGGCCTCAGAAATGTCTCCAGGTGCCTCCCAAGCTGCCTGTGAGCTCTGAACAGTGCGATTCACACTTTGCCAGGTGCTTCTCCAGCACTGGCATTGACTGCTGAGGCCCAAATGTGTGGCTTGATTGCAGAGGCACCTCAGTTTGAACAGCATCCTTCCTCACAATGAGGGATTGCCCCTGCTCCAGCCCCCTGGATTGTTTGTAACACTCAGACATCATCCACGTTGTCACCTGCAGGGAACAAGGAGGAAAAAATAGTGGAGAGGAGGAAGCCAGTGTGATCACAGATGGTAAACACTGGCAATGACCCTGTGCTGGCCTCGGACCTCTTCTTGCTCCCTGCCAGGGCAAATGTCCCCAGCACCCTGAGGCTAGCAAGGGACCCCATCCCTCAGTGTCTCCTCATCCCACTGCTCCCTCTCTTCACAGGCATGCTGATTGTACTTATTACAAGTTATTAATACTTAATCAGCTGGTGCGTTTAATTGTGCCAATATTAAAAATGCATCAATGTCAATTTTATTCATTAAATATTTACTTTGTCAAAGGGAGACTGTTTTGCTGCTGTTTGAACATCACTTGGAGACACTCTGGGATGTGACCCCTGCAAATTGGGTGGCAGCCCTTGGGGCAGGAGCAGTGTGGTAGAGGCACTGGGGGCCAGGGACACTCCTGTGGGATCGGAAGAGATGCAGGACAGAAGGCCAGACTCCATCCCCAGGGCTCAATGTGACTGCCAGCTGTGGGCAAGTGGGTGGCTCGGCAGCATGAGTCAGCGTGGGAAAACCTCACCCCAGGTGTACTCCCCGTTCCTGAAGTGCCACGATGTTGAGGAGCTGGAGTACTGTCACCACATGAGCCTGATCCTGAGGAGGATGCCGAGGGCCAGGAGAAGCTGTGCATTGGATACAGAGGGCCAGGAGAGGCTGATGGTGAGAAGCCTTGATGCCTGGAGATCCACTTCCCTTCCCACTGGGCTCTGGCTTTCCCTGAGTCCAGAGCTGAGGTACTGCTGCCTGTAAGCTGCCGGAGTTGCTTCCTGCTCTGGCCTTGTCCTTCATCACCCCCTGCTCCGTTGCCTTGTGCTGCGATCAACTGCCCTGTGGGACTTCAGCTTAGGCTGAGCTCCAGCCCTGCTGGTGGTGCTGGGTGCCAGGCTACTGGATGTTTTTGTGCCAGGGTGCTGAATGTTGGAGTACCAGCGTGCTGGATATCATGTGCCAGGGTGCTGGATGACAGGGTGCTGAAGTGCACTATACTACAGTATTCAAATGCTGGATGCCAAGGTGCTGGATACCAGGGTGCTAGGGTGTTGAGTGTGATGGTACCAGCATGCCAAGGTGCTGGGTGCTGAGATGACCTGATGCAATGCTGGCCACACTGCCAGCTCTGCTCTCCACATGCTAAGGCACTGTGGCAGTGCCAGGTGGGACACTGACCCCATCTTCCTGTCTTTGCAGGCTGTGCCTTCCTGACCTACTGCGCCCGCGACTCAGCACTGAAGGCACAAAGTGCCCTACATGAGCAGAAGACGCTGCCAGGGGTAAGTGACAATGGGGGAGGAGGAGGGTCTGGGCCAATGGAGGTAGGAGATGGTGACAACCACCCATGGGTCAGTAGGCAATGGAGCCGCTTCATGTGGCCACAAACACGGGCATCACATCGATTTCACACTGTTCAGCTCCTGCAGTCCCTGACCTGCCCAGTTAACAAAGTGGAAATAAATATTTAATTGATGGCCTAAACACAAATCAATAGGGCCAGCGGCAGATGAGGGGAGCAACAGGGCCAGGGAACTTAGGTCCTGTAATGGGGCTGTGGGGAGATGGTGGGGATTTGGAATTGCAGCATTGGGCATCAGTAGCTTTCAGAGTTCAAAGCCTGCTTGGAGATCAAGAGACAGGTGAAGGGTCAGGCCCTGCCTGCTATTGCCTGTCACATTCAGTCATGTGTGCACACCGCCTACAGGTGCACACACCCACCCTATAGCTTCATACACATACCCTATAGATGCGCACACACACACACACTTATAGCTACACATAATCTATAGCCGCACACATCCTCTACAGCTCCATACACACCCTACAGCTTCACAAACATCCTGTAGCTACATACAACCCCTAGCGATACACACACACCCAGCAGCTGCAGATACAGCCTATACTTGCACACATATACCCTATAGCTAAACACACACCCTATAGATGAACACACACACACTGTAGGTGAATACATACACCCCTTACAGTTGCACACATACCCTATAGCTACACACCCATCCTATAGCTGCACACCCCTAAATCTGCACAAATACATTCCATAGGTGTACACACACACTGTTTAGCTACAGACACACTACATTTGCACACACTATAGCTAGGCACACACCATATAGCCACACACACACTCTATAGCTACACGCAACCTATAGCTGAACACAAACACACTATAGCTTCACAGACACCCTGTAGCTGCAGACACACACACTATAGCTGTACACACACCCCCTACTGCTACACCCTATAGCTACACATACCTTCCATAGCTGTATATAGAATGCAGCTATACACAACCACCTATAGCTGTACACACAACCCCTTATAGCTACACCTACACCTATAGCTAATCACACACACAACTATAGCTTCACAGACCCACTATAGCTGCACACACAGCCTATAACTGAACATGCACATCCTATAGCTGCAAACACACACCTCACAGGTGCACACACACTCCCTATAGGTGCATACACACACGCCCTATACCTGCACATTCAGCCCTCTATAGCTATACACACAATCCCTTATAGGTGAACAAATACACCCTATAGCTGCACACACCCCCTTTAGCTATAGACACACACTATATCTGCACAAACACTCTGTAGCTACACACACACCCCATAGCTGTATACAGAATGTAGTTATACATACACCCTATAGCTGCACACACATCCCCTATAGCTGCACACACCCCCTATACCTAAATAAACACCCTATATGTACACAACCGCACACACCCCTTATACACACAACCCCCTATAGGTACACATACAACCCTCTGTAGCTGCACACACATATCCTATAGCTTCCCACACACCCTTTAGCTACAAACACACACTATATCAGCACACACAACCTATGATAGAACACACACCCCCCCATAGCTGCAGAGACATTCTATAGCTGTACACGCGCTCTACACCTAGATACACACCCTACAGCTGCATCCACACACCCTATAACAACACCCCCCCCATAACTGACACACATCCTTTATCTACAGACACACTGTATCTCCACACACAGCCTATGACAGAACACACAGATCCTATAGCTGCATACACCTACTGTATCTGCATACACCCCAATAATGGAAAACACACAACCTGTATCTGCAAACACACCCAACAGCTGCAGATACTCTATAGCTGTAGAAACATCCTACAGCTGCACACACACACACACCCCCTACATCTAGATACATACTCTATTCCTGCATCCACACACCCTAGAACACACACATCCTATAGCTGCACACCCCCCTCAGACCTGTACACACATCCCCTGTAGCTTCACAGTCATGCAATAGCTACACACCCAGCCTATAGCTATGCACACAACCTATGCCTACAGACACCCTATAGCTGCACATACCTTATAGCTACACACACACAACCTGTTGATGAACACAAGCTGCACACTCCCCAAAGCAGCACTCACCTTATAGCTCCATATACACCCTACAGCTACACACAAACACCGTGTAATTGCATAGACACACCCTATAGCTAAACACACATACACTGTATCTTCACAGACAACCTATAGCTGCACACACAACCCCCTATAACTACACACACAACCCCCTATAGCTGAAAACACACCCTATAGCTTCCCACACACCCTGTACCTGCACACTATAAACACACATCCTATAGCTGAACACAAACACATTGTAGCTTGACAGACACCCAATATAGTTACACACGCACCCTATAGCTACACACCCTATAGCTACACATACACAAACCCTATAGCAACACACACCCTACTGAACACAAACACACTATACCGTCACACACACACCCTGTAGCTGTACATACATCCCCTACAGTTTCAAACACACCCCCTACAGCTTCACAGACACGTCACAACTACAGACATAACCCCCTGTAACAGTACACACCCCCATAGCTGCACCCACCCAACCTATAGCTTTACACACACACTATAGCTGCACACACAGCCTACAGCTGAACACACACACACGCCCTATAACTGCACAGACACACCCCCTACACCTAGATACTCACCCTACAGCTGCATCCACACACCCTATAACAACACTCATCCCCTACAGCTTCACACACACCCCCTATAATTCCCACACACCCTTTAGCTACAGACACACTATATCTGCACACACAGCCTATGACAGAACACACACACCCTATAGCTGTACAAACACTCTATAGCTACACACGCACCCCCTGTAGTTGAGCACACACATACTATAGCTTCACAGACTCCCAACAGCTGTACACACAAACCTTTACAGCTACACACACAACCCCCTTTAGCTGAACACACATACCCAATAGCTAGATATACCCCCTGTAGGTGATAACACACCACCTATAGTTGCACACCCCCCTTTTAGCTACAGATACACACTATATCTGTACACCTTCCTATAGCAAGACACACAACCTATAGCTTCACAGACACACTATAGCTGCACAAATCCTATAAATAAATACCCATTATAAGTGCAAATGCACACCTGAAAGGTGCACACACACCCCCTATAGCTGCCCACACCCACACTATAGCTACACACACACCACTTATAACTACAGACACCCTATAGTTGCACACAGAGCCTATAGCTGCACAGACATCCTATAAGCGACAAACCCCCCATAACTGTACACACTCAATAGCAACACACATCCCCTCTATCTACACAATCTATCAATGAACACAAGCTATGCACACAACCTATGTCTACACGTACCCTATAGCTGCACATGTCCTATAGCTACACACACACTATAGCTACAGACATCATATGCCTACACATAAACCCCCTATAGCTGTACAAATCAAATAGCTGCAAAAACTGCCTGTCTACACACACATAACCTATCGATGAACACAAGCCCCTATAGCTACACACTCTCTGCACAGCAGTACACACACTCTACAGCTGCACACACAAACCCTATAGATACACACATAGCCTATAGCTACACACAACCCCTATAGGTACACACACCACCCCCTATAGCTACACATACTTATCCCTATAGTTGCACACACCCACACTGTATCTGCAGACATACATTGTAGCTGCATACACACACCCTGACTGAACACACACCCTATAGCTGTACACACAACCCCCTATAGCTTTCCACACTCCCTTTAACTACAGACACACTGTAGCTGCACACACACCCTATAGCTGCACACACACACTCTACAGCTGCAGAGACACACCCTGTACTTGCACACACACACTCTACAGCTGCATCCACACCCCTATAGCCGTGGCCGTGCACACTCCACCCCAGCTGCACACACTCCCCCTATAGTTGCACACACACCGCCTATAGCCATGTATACAGCCTATGCCTACACACACCCTATAGATACACACACACCCTGTAGCTGCACACACACATACACCTTATAGCTACACAGATGTCTTATAGCTACACATAAACCCCCTATAGCTGTACACATCAAGTAGCTACACACAATCAATCAATGCACACAAGCCCCTATAGCTACACACTCCCCACACAGCAGCACACATGCCTCCTACAGATGCACACCCTAAAGTTGCACATACAAACCCTATAGATACACACAACCCCTATAGCTCCACACACCCCCTACAGCTGCACAAACCTTGTAGCTGCACTCACAGGCACTATAGCTTTCCACACTCCATTTAGCTACAGACACACACTGTATCTGCACACACACCCCCTATGACTGAAAACACACACCCTACAGCTGCATACACGCACCCTATAAATACACACACCCTACAGCTTCACACACACATCCTGTAGCGACATCCACACAGCCTATAGCTGCACATCCCCTACAGCTGCACACACACCCTGTAGCTTCAAAGACACCCTATAGCTGCACACACATGCTCTATAGTTGCACAGACACCCTGTAGGTGCACACATGCTCCACAGCTGGATACACACCCTACAGATGCATCCACACACCCTATAACAACAAGCACACTGTATAGCTGCACACACTCTTTAGCTATACACATATCCTACAGCTGCACACACATCCTGTACCTACGTAAACATCTCATAGTTGCACACAGCCCTCTATTGCTGCACACACACCTCCTGTATCCGTACGCACACCCCCTATAGCGGAACACACACCCTACGGCCGTACACCCCCTGTGTGGCTGTACACGTACACTATAGTTATGGTTACACTCTATAGATGGTTTACCCCCATCCCATCCCGAGGCAGCCCCGGCCCCATTCTCGCTGTGGGGCAGCTGCCGCTGCTGCAGGGGGCTGCTCCCCGTTCCGGCCCCTCCTCTGGCTCAGCCCGGCCCTGCCCGGGCTGCTAGGGCTGGCACCGCCCCTCCGCGGGAGCCGCCTCCCGCTCCGCTACGCGAACCGAGGCCAGCGGCCGCGGGTGGAGCCCAGCGCAGCCGGTTGAGCAGCGATCCGGGCCGAGCCGAGCCGGGCCGGGCCCGGCCATGCAGCTGCCGCAGGTGCCGGCCCCGGGTCCGCGGCCGCCCGCGCTGTGGGTGCCCGCCAGCCCCAAGGTGCTCTGCATCGAGGTAGGGCCGGGCCTTTGTGTGCGGGGGGCTGAGGGGCCGCACCCAGGGGCACCTTGCGCCCATGTCTGCCCAGGGGGTGCGGGTCAGTGTGGTCCCGCGGGCGAGAGGGAGGCTGATGGGAGCCCGGGGCGCTGAGCAAGGCCGGGGGGCGCTGTGGTAGGTGCCCGCGCGCTGGGTGTGTGCGGGAGGGGGTTGCTCGGCGCGGTGCTACCCCCGCACATGGTGTGGGCTGGGCTCAGGGGGCGGCNGTGATGGGGGTGAGTCTGTGCTGCTGTCTGTCTGTCCGTGTGTTGAAGTGTCTGTGCACCTAGAAGCTGTGCGTGGTGATGGGTGTGTGGGGGCCTGGCAGAGGGTAGCAGTGGGTGGGTGGGTGTGAGTGCAAGCAGATGAGTGAGTGTGAGCAGATGTGAGTGTCAGAGAGTGTGAGTGGGTGTGTACAGGCCAGGTGTGAGCAGCAAGTGCAGTGGGTAGGTGGTCCATGTCTCACTCACAGTGCGTGCCCTATGGATTGCTGGCTGGCTGTATGCAGGTGCTGGTGGGGATAGGGATTGGCTCCATGTACTACCAGGCTGGTGTCCACACAGGGCTGCCAGCAGTGGCAGAGAGTGCTGTAGCCTTGCCTGGATGGTGGTGCTAGCTGTGCACCCTGGAGTGGGTGTCTGTGGCTCTGTGGGATCCACAGCCTAAGAGTGGCTCTGCAGGTGCTGTGTGGGTGTGTGGCTGTAGGTGGAAGGGTGCTGGTGGGCGCTCAGGGCGTGCGGATGTATGCAGGGCCAGGCAGGCCAGGTACGTGGTTGCACGTGGGCGAACAGCCATGCAGGACAAGTGTGGCGTGTTGCGTGGGTGCAAGCATGTGGCTGTGCAGGGGTGCTGAGTGAGGGTGGGGGGCTGTGGTGTGCAGGGGATGCTGAGTGAGCAGGGAAGGCTGTGGGGATCCGTGGCTGTGGACCTGTGCTGTAGGGTGATGGTCCCCACGCTGGCTGTGAGCTTCATGTGAGCTCAGCCCTAGGCCTGTGGCAGGGTATTGTGTGATGGGTGGTTGCCTCTACCTGAGCCCCTGTTTTTCTCTGCTGGGTGTTGGCTGCCAGGGGACCCCTGGGGTAACAACAGACACCTGCTGCTCCAGCAGTACCTGTATGTCATTAACCTGCTGGATTCTGGGACCGCTGAGTGTGACACCGAGGAGTGAGAGAGCGCCAAAGTGATCCTGCCCCATAGAGCTGGTCCCCTGGCTGTGTTTCCCCGCAGGCTGGCTGTCCCTAGTGTCTGGGCTGTTGGGGACTCTCAATGTGGTTGGGTGTTAGTGCCCAGGGGGTTAGGCAGTGGTTTAGCAACAGTGGTGGCTGAGCTGAGGCTCTTTGGGGCACCTGTGAGTGATAGGACTGGTGGGTGCTGGGACATCTCAGTCAAGGTCCTCTGTAACCATGGGTGCATGAGCATGTCCTGGGGGTTGTGTGGGGATGGGTGGATTAAGTGTGGGTGAATGGACACTGTGGGTGTGGAAGTGTGGGACAGATGGGTGTTGTGGCTTGGATGGATAGGCATTGGGAAGATGGGTGGGTGCTATGAGGGTGGGTTTTGGGGGATAGATGGGTGTTATAGGAATTGGTTTTGTGGGGATTAGGTGGGTTTTGGGGAATGGAAGCTGATGTGTGAGTCTTGGGGGAGATGAATGTATGGATGATGGTGTGGATGTCAGGGATGGATGAGTGGATGGATGAATGTTGGGGGAGGGACACATGATTGTCAGGTGCAGGGGGAGATGGCTGGGTGGCTGGCTGGGTGTTGGGGGATGGATGGAGGGCTGTGTGCACAGAGGAGCTGTGACGACAGACAGACCAGTGGGCACAGGGTGAGGTCTCGGTGCCACAGGAGCTGGTGCAGGGGGGCACAGGGAGATGCCAAGAGTGCCAAACCCCTGCTTTTGTGGATGTGAGCAGGCTGGGACGGTTTCTCGCGGTGCGGTGCAGCAGCCTGGGGGTAGGTTAGCGGGTCCCCGAGGGCTGACATTTATAAGCATCAGCCGCTCACGGAGAATCAATAGAGTTTAATAACTGGTGAGTGGAGATGGGAGACCCATCAAAATGACACTCTGCGGCTCCATAAATGTTATTCTACATCATACTGGTGCGTTTATTGCGCTGAGCACATTGAGCAAGCACAGGGAGTCTGCTGGAGCAACCTCCATCAAGCTGGGGGATGAAACTGTCAGGCGCAGCCCCCCACCCCCAAAATATGGGCCCCTCCTGGCCTTGGAAGGGATGTGGGGGACAGGGGTCTTCATGCTGTCACAGCCTCCTGGGTTTGGGGTGAGCTGGATCCTGCCTTGATGCAGGGGATGGGGTGGGTATTTGGGGAGTGGTGACATGATGGGCCCATGTTCTTGGTGCCACCCCTTGAGACCATGGTGGGTCCCCTCGCTGGCCCATCCCTGGCTCTGCGCTGACATTTCTCCCTGTGTTTCCCTGGAGACGAGGCGGTTGCTGTGGAAACCTCCCTTCTCTTCTTCTGTAACCACCCTCTTCCTCACTCTGGGCTTGGACAAACTGGCATTGCCCTCACCCAGCCCCTAAATTCAGGGACTCTTCTGAGGGTGCATGAGGGGAAGTTCAGGGTGGGGGTGTCCCCCTTCTCGCAGCTGTGGCTTGGACCGTGTGCGCAGAGCTGCCCTGTCACGCGTGACATCCTGCTGTTGCTGTGACAACCCGCCGAGCACATGGCTGGGGCTGCGCAGCATCGCGGGGGCACACACTCATCACCCTGGAAACAGCCATCACTGGGGCATCTTTCTGCTCAGGGAGAGGCAAAGAGGAGAGGGAGCATTGGGCAGGAGCCCCGGGGTACATGTGCTGTCCCAGCCTGTGTGTCACGCTCAGGGCAATGCATGAGGGGAGGGTGAGGTCAGGCAGGGACTGGGGAGTGGAGTGTGATGGCAGTGATGCTGCAGTCCTGTGCAGTCGAGGAAATCGGGCAGGTGGCCACTGTTGGCAGGGGACCTGGTGGGGTGCTTGCGGTACCAGGTACGCATCTCTGAGGCTGTGGCGTCACCCCCCACCCACAGCATCTCTGGTTTGGGATGGGCACAAGTCCTGGGTCTGCTGCTGCAGGTCCCTGCCCTGCTTCCTGTCCCCCTGTGCTGGGCTGCGGCCAAACCCTACTGTTGCCCATGGAAGAGGTTTGGGGGGTCTCAGCACCGCCGCTGATCCCCAACTTATGTGTTGCAGATGAACCGCCCTATCCAGGTGAAGCCGGCCGACAGTGAGGGCCGAGGAGGTAGGTCCCCCTTTCCCCAGAGAGAGCAGGGGGGCACAGGGCCACCAGGGGTGTGGTGGGGGCTGCTGCAGGGAGGTTGGTTTGCAGGGAAGCCCACCAAAGGAGCTGTCTTGGCTGATGGCATCTAAACCTAAGTGCAGGGCAAACAAGACCTCAGCCCTCCCTGCCTGGCTGGTTGAGAAGAGTGTCATGACATTGTGCTGAGAGTGCCCTGATGGACATCCTCGTGTCACTCCATGGCCCAGTGTCACCACATCATGAAGTCTTGCCAGCTAACAGCCCTCTGACAGTCCCTTCAGCTGCCAAGCAACCAGCCTGAGGCTGTCTGCAGGACCCCCCGAGCACTAGGCTGCGGGAGCTGGGTGCACATGGCCCAAACTCCCTGTGAGCAGGAGCCGCCAGCCCTCCACCCCAAGCTTTCTGTGAGCGATGGCAGCGTTGCCTGGCTGAGCTGCTGGTTTGGTGGGGTTGGATCAAACTGCCCTGATGTAACTAGTGCCATGGACAAACGCTGGGCATGCAGGAACATTCAGCTCCACAGGATGCTGGCGGGGTGGCCACGACAAATACTCCCCATCCACAACATGTCGTTGAACACATCCCAAGCTGGGTCAAGCACATCTCGGGGGGACCTGGCAAATAAATTCCCCGCTTACTGCTTGTAATTGGTGAAGGATTCAAAATCGATGAGCGAGCTCAAGTGCCCAGCACCAGGTCCCTTGCCCAAGGGGCCACCCAGCATGCTGCCTGCAGCTGCCTAGGCCGAGAGATGGTTTATGTTTAACCAGACAGTGTGCGAACCCTCTTCCTTTAGCTAATTTTCCTGGTACCTCAACGGACGGAGCGTTCATCACCTCCTGCCATTATTTATTTCTTTCCCCAGCAACGGTTTTGATGAGGCACCTTATTTTCCATGTCAAATGCCATTAGCACGCGGTGGGAGTGCGTGGCCGTGCAAGACAGATGCTGCTAATAATAATGAAATCCTTGTTATTTACTCTCTCTTCTCCCGTGCTGAGGTTATTTATGTCCCCTGGGCATGGCTGCGGGCTGCGGGTTGTTCTTCGAGTCAGTCACAGTAAGGCAGTTGCCTCTGTTTTCGGGGTCTTTGTTTCCCAGATGCATCCTGCATTGGTGCCGGGGGAACCAGTTCCTCCAGCCCCAGCCCTGCCCCCCGTAGAGGGAGCCAGCTCCTCCAGGCTTCCCCCCTCGGTAGGTTCCCCATAGGGCAGGTTTTCCCACTCAGGGTGTTTTGTACAATGAGGTGACAAACCCTGTGCTGCTGTCGCTGGGTCAGTGCTGCTCCCTCCCGAGACCCCCCTGCTCTTTCCCTGCTGCGCACCATTCTGGGCAGTGGGCGATGTCCTTCCTGCTGACAGGCTGGTTTTGATTTCAGAAGACAGGAAGCTTTTTGTCGGCATGCTGGGCAAGCAGCAGAGCGAGGATGATGTCCGACGCCTCTTTGAGCCCTTTGGGCAGATCGAGGAGTGCACCATCCTGCGAGGGCCCGACGGAGCC
Source organism: Rhinopomastus cyanomelas (assembly GCA_013400115.1). Classification (NCBI taxonomy): domain Eukaryota; kingdom Metazoa; phylum Chordata; class Aves; order Bucerotiformes; family Rhinopomastidae; genus Rhinopomastus; species Rhinopomastus cyanomelas. Next base: position 74,068 of record VXBP01000094.1, on the reverse strand, counting down.
AGCAAAGGTGGGCACTGGGGAGCTAGGCGAGTACCTACCAAGGGTGGCACTTACTAGCTGGCAGCATCGGGTCCTGCAGCGGCTGAACCCGGCCTGTCTTGTGTTCCTCTGTCCCTCAGGTTGTGCCTTTGTGAAGTATGGCAGCCACGCTGAGGCGCAGGCTGCCATCACCAGCCTGCACGGCAGCCAAACCATGCCGGTAAGTGCCAGGCTGCTGCCCTGCCCCACTCGACCCAGCGTTACTGCCTAATCCAATCAGCACCTCATTTGATCCACTGTCTAATTGGATCAAAATCCAACAGACCCCGAGGTTCATCCTCGCCTAGGTGCTGAGCCTCGTGGGTGGCTGACAGGGCTGGTTCCCTCAGCGCTCGGAGAAGGGGACTGTTTAATTAACGCCGAAGGTCAGAGTTGTGAATGAGGAGGGGAGGAAGGAAGAGGAGGTCAGGGAGCTGCTGCTGGGGAGAAGCAGCAGCTATAATTAAACCTCACATCGATTGCTGGCTGCCGCTGCCAGGCTGAACAGTGTCCCTGGGGCTCATGATGCTGCAGCTGCTGGGAGCTGGCCCGGCCCTCCCCAAAGCGGGGAGATGCTTTGGGGGCATTGCTGGGGTCCCGCCGTCAGCCTCATCTTCCCCCTGTCCCAGGGTGCCTCGTCCAGCCTAGTGGTGAAGTTTGCAGACACTGATAAGGAGAGGACCCTGCGGCGGATGCATCAGATGGCAGGGCAGCTGGGCATCTTCAACCCCATGACTATCCAGTTTGGTGCCTACGGGGCCTATACACAAGCGGTAGGAGGTGTCACCAGGTGGAACTGGGGTGGGGGTGCTTTGGAGAGCACTATGGGTGGTGGGGACAGGACATGCTGGTTTTGCCTGTGAAAGCCAATGTGGCTGGTGACAGCGGATACAGATGCCCCAGGATTGCCAGATCCCTGTTTAGGGGTACCATGGAGGGCTTGACCCCACACTGCGTGAGGGTAGTGTGGCTGCAGGGCACGCTAATCCCATGTGTCACCTTTTATACCTTCACCCAGAACTCCTCATGTCTTCATGTCCAATAGCAAGTGGCATTTACCCCTGCTAGCCCCCATGCAAAGGGGAGGATGCTAACTTACCATAGAATCATCAAGACTCGCCTCACTGCAGCCTCCCTTCAGGTAGTTGTAGAGAGCAGTGAGGTCTCTCCTTAGCCTCCTCTTCTCCAGGCTGAACAGCCCCAGCTCCCTCAGCCTCTCCCCATCAGCCCTGTTCTCCATATCCCAAACAAGCCTGATTGCCCTTCTGTGCTCCCTCTCTACCCCCTCCCTTCCTGCATTACAGCATCCAAACTGCCCCCAGCACCTGAGGTCAAGCCTCACTAGGGTCAAGTGCTCTCTCTACTCTCTGCCTCTCTCTCACTTTTCCCTCCTCTTCCCTCTTTCCTCAAGATCATGCAGCAGCAGGCAGCCCTGATGGCAGCAGCGCAGGGGACCTGCCTGAACCCCATGGCTGCCATTGCAGCTGCCCAGATGCAGCAGATGGCTGCCTTCAATGTCAGCGGGCTGGTGGCTGCTCCGCTCACTCCCTCTTCAGGTACAGACCCCTCCCCTTCCCACTCTGCATCCCCATGGAAGTGGGAAGTGCTGGTGCTGACCCATCGCTGCTGCAGGTACCAGCACCCCACCCGGCATTAGCACAGCGCCTGTGCCCAGCATCGCCACACCCATCGGCGTCAATGGCTTCAGCCCACTGCCGCCACAGACCAACGGGCAGCCAGCCTCCGAGACCATCTACACCAACGGCATCCACCCCTACCCAGGTAACCTAGACACAGCCCATGGGGGGGCTCCCCTACAGCATCCTGGGGCTATGGGGTCCCACCTAGCCTGGGAACCAGCTGGGCACCCACCCACCAAAATCCTGTGGCATTGCCACCTTGTGAATGGGGTGGTGCTTGGCTCTGAGGAGCCTCTCCTATGGGAGCCGCTTGTCCCTGGGTTTCTGTCTGCTCATTCTCTTCTCCTTATCCCTTCTTGTCTCTCCCCAGCTCAAAGCCCCACGGTGGCAGACCCCCTCCAGCAGGCCTACGCAGGCATGCAGCACTATGCAGGTCTCCAACTTTGCTTTGCCCTTCTCTTTCTGTCCTCTTTGCTCCTCAGCTTTATTCTTCGGGGAGTGAACGTCTCTTTGGGGTTGAACCACAAGGCTGGGGAGAATTGGGGTGCCCAACAGGAGTTCTAGGGCAGCACTGGGGGATGTGGCAGGGCAAAGCACCATTCCCTCATCCCAGTGACACAGCTGCACTCCCACCACAGCCCTCCCTGCATATTTTAGGAGGAAAATGAACTGCAGTGCCCACAGGGTCAACATAGTTTTGTGGGGAGAGCTGGGGGCAGGACCTAGCAGACGGGGTGAGGTTTGGATGGCAACGGAGAGCTGGCTCTGTGACAGGTCCTGCCAACATGCCAACCAGGACATATGAAATGCTGGGATGTTCGTTATGTGGCCAAATCTGATGGGCAGTGGGATGGGACACAAGGAGAAGGGAGTCAGCTCTGGCAGCTGTTGTGTTAGGAGCAGGAATGGTGATTGTCAACCCAGGTTGTGGAGCCCAAATGGTTTTTTTGCAATCCAAATTGCCAGTTTCCCTTCATCTTGAGGCTGTATTACTGCTGCCCCCACATCCACACATCCGTGCTGTGCTGGCAGGTGGACATGCCTGTCCCTAGCCCTTGCTGGGGTTTCAGCTCTGTGTCTCTCCTCCAGCAGCATACCCCACTGCCTACGCCCCCATCAGCCAAGCCTTTCCCCAACAAGCGCCCATCATCCCGCAGCAGCAGCGAGAAGGTGAGGGGCTGTGGGGGGCACCTCATCGTGGAGCCGCCCCCTGCCTGGGGTGGCCCATGCCCTGTGGCTGACATGCGGCTGTCCTTTGTGTGTCACCCAGGTCCCGAGGGCTGTAACCTGTTTATTTATCACCTGCCCCAGGAGTTCGGGGATGCAGAGCTCACGCAGATGTTCTTGCCTTTCGGCAATGTCATCTCTGCCAAAGTCTTTGTGGACCGTGCCACCAACCAGAGTAAATGCTTTGGTGAGTCCTGACAGCCCAGCTCAGGGATCCAGCTCTCCCCAGTGTTCCAGTTCAGGGATCTGTCTCTCCACAGTGTCCCAGCCCTGAGGTCCAGCTCTTGCCAGCATCCCCAGTGGGGGAGTCTATCTCTCTCCAGTGTCCCAGCTCAGGGATCTGTGTCTGACTCCCAGCTTGAGGATAACCTTTTCCCAGTGACCCAGCTCCCTGGTCCTCAGCTCGGAGATCTAGCCCTTCCGGGTCTCCAGATCAGGTGCCTGCCTCAGGCAGCACAGATAGGTGACCGCAGACGTGCGGTGGCTGGAGCAATGCGACTTCCCATCCTGGGGCCAGAGGGTAGTTTTCTGTCCCATACTAACAAGGACAGCAGGATGTACCCTCCTGTTGTGCTCTGCTAAACCTTCCCCCATGTCCCCAGCCCAGTGCCTTTGAGACAGGGCTTGTCAGCACTTGCCATCGCCTCCTTGCGTCTCCCAGTGCCCACTGCTGCCACCAGCATGCTCTGGCCGGATGACCTGTCACCATGGTGGCCCCACAAATCCCATCACTCTGGTGTGCCCAGACCTTGTCACTGGGGAGCCTCTTAGAGACCTCCTCACTTCAGTGTCCCCATAGTGTCACCCAGTGTCTATGGAGGCCTGGTCACCTTGATGGCTTTGCAAACCCTGTTGCCCAGCTGTCACATGAGCCCACAGTTCCTGTCCCCACAGACCCCATTGCTTGGATAGACTCTGTCACCCCAATGACCCTGCAGACTCTATCACCTTAGTGTCTGTGCACACCACTTCAGTGTTCCTTCTGATGCTGGTGTCCCCCACAGACTTGTCACCTCAATGTCCCTGCAGACCCTGGTGTCCCGGGGGGTGCTATGAGTCCCCATGAATCTGGGTTGCTTTGTTACCCTGTGATCCCCTCTCCCAGCCCTCCCACCCTCAGGCTTGACATGAGGGTTTCCACAGGAGCTCCTGCAGGGTTTCCTCTCCTGTGGCCACCTGTGATGGTGACTATGTCAACCTCATCTGTCCCCTCATCCCTTGTCCCCAGGTTTCGTCAGTTTTGACAATCCGACAAGCGCTCAGGCGGCCATTCAGGCCATGAATGGCTTCCAGATTGGCATGAAGAGGCTAAAAGTCCAGCTAAAGCGGCCGAAAGATGCCAACAGACCCTACTGACCCCTGCAGAGAGGTACTGGGTGGGTGGTCTCCTGGCCCTGCTGCACCCCCTCCATGCTTCGAGGGGAGCTGGCGGTGGGGCTTAACTCATCATGGGTGCTGTGTTTGCTCCAGCACTGTCCTCGAGGCTGTGACCCCGAGAGCAGACACAGCGTGTGTCCCCCACGGGATTTGGGTCCTTCCCTGCCCCAGGATAGGAGCTAAGGGCCCCTTCACTGTTTTGCAGGTCGGGTGTCCCACGATATCTGACGACTTTTCCCCCCTCCCCAAGTGCAGTATCCAAACCCGTAACTCTCTTTCTTTGCAACACATCCCGGCGGAGGAGCAGGAGGAAGAGAGGGAGGAGGTGCTGGAGGAGATGGCGAAGAAGAGAGCCGTTCTGGTCGTAGCTTTTCCTTTTTGAATTTTTTTTTGCAAACCAGTCTTGTTTGTTACTTAACGGGAATGAGAGTGCGAGGAAGGCCAGGAAGGAGGAGAGCGATGCGGCGCTGAGGCTGAGATTCACTGCCGGCCACTTGCTGGGACTCGCCAAATCCCTCTCTGGGAGAAAGGAAGGACGAGATGGCCCCGGGCGGCCGGGCTCCAATCTACCTTTAGTTGTTTGTTTTTTTTAAAGCACTCATTTGCTGCTACTGATTCCCCAGGAGAAACGAGGAAGAGAGGCTCCAAATGGATTCTTAAACCAAAGCCAGTGGGATGGGACCAGCCTCGGGCGCTTCACCTGGAGGATGCTTGTGTAGGAAACAGAGACGGCGAGATTTGCTTTTTCCCAACGTCGGGAAAAGAGGGGAAAAGAGGCTCAAAGGATGTTGGACTTGTAGAAGATCTATATAAATAAGTCTATCTCTATATATATCCCATGGGGCAGGGCAGCGGGACTCACGCTTCCCCCTGCTTGTCACTGGCACAGGGACATAGGATTTCTTGTTTCAGAGTCATATCATTCCTTAGAGTTTAGGGACCAAAGGACTATTGCTTTTTTAAAAATATATCTATAAATAAATTAATTTAAAAAACAAAAAACACGCAAAAAAAAGCAAAACCCAGGAATTTAACAAACGACACGGCAACGGTTTGAGGAGAACCCTGGATGGTTGGGGCTGCCAACAGTTCCCAGAGAGCTGGGTTTCAGAGACTGAATCACCAGGCTCAAGGGCTCAGTTTTGGGGGGCCAGCTGATGACTGGGGATTGGGGGATGCAGAGGGGAGGTGGTTTTCTGGGAAGTGGGGTTGGGGGCCATGCTGGCTTCCCCAGCTGTTACCCAGGCAGGTGGGGGTGGTTGGGCTGGTTGAATGAGGCCCCTCGGTTACCTCTGTTTGAGGGCAACTGATTTGGTTCTTTGCTTTCTTGGTTGGTTTTTGGGGGATTTTTGGGGTGGGATTTTTTTTCAGCCAATTGAAAAAAAAACAACAAAAAACAAACAAAAAAACCAACAAAGATGTGAGGTTTCAGCTGACACGGAGCAAAAGGAAAATAAACTTATTTTGTCAAAATCGTCACCTTGGTTGGTTCTTTGGAGGAATTGCTGCTGCGTCCCAACACCCAGACTCCCCCAAGGAGGCAACACTGGCCAGCAACATCAATTCCATCCCAGGAAGCTGGGAGGAGTGTGGGGCTCTTGCTTTATTTGCTTCTTCCCCAGAGATTGTCTTTTCTTGGATGAATTAACCCTAGTTGTGGAGGGACCTTTTGAAGGGCACTGATGGGTCTTGGGGGATGTTCCCTCGCCAGCCCTGCCTGCAGGCAAGTGACTTCTTGATGGGGGTAAGTATCTTGATTCATTTTTTAGTTAGTTTTCGGGCAAAACAAATCCCAAACCTACAAATCTCATCAAATAATGGAGTGGCTGGCAGGGTGGGTGACTGCCCAGTGTTTGGGGCAGCAAGCAGCCGGTGTGGGATGGATGGGGACACGCAGACAGTGGCTGCCCCTAAACCAGGGTAACTGCTTTTAAGTCAGTTCTTAACCCCCTTTGTCAAACCTGAACGTGGCCTACGCCCGGGTTTGGAGCGGGGCAGCAATGTGTACTTCAGAGGATTTATGATTTGAAATCCATCAGACCCTCCAAACCCTGTCAAGGGACCCCTACATCCCCAGGCAGCTCTGGGCTGATGCCACAGGAGCTGTTGGCTTGGCATTTGACTGTGGTGACTGACTGGGTGAGCCCCTGGCCCACAGGCAATCTCAGGACCCCAGTACCTCTGCTAGCTCCCCTGACACCTGCCAGGGGTTCCTGTGTGAGGCTGCTCTGATGGATTTTCATTTGGTCTGGGGTGCAGCAGTGCCAGCATGGCCACTGAGCCCTGTGGGAGTCCTCCTTGTGCTCCGAGCCCTGAAGCACTAACTTTTCTCTATGGGGTTTGCCCGGCTCCATGGCACAGTCCCTTTGCCATGGTGTGATGGCAGTAATGTTCCCTCCCCACAGCGCTATCAAGTGAGAATTTGTGGGTGCGGATCAAGGGGCCGGCTGCCATGGGTGACACTGTCGTGGGTGCCTATTACAAGCCACCCCATGAGGACGAGGAAGTTGATGAGGCCTTGTACAAGCAGCTGACAGCAGCCTCACAGCTACAGGTCCTGGTTCTCTTGGGGGATTTTAACTACCCTGGTATTTGCTGGAAGATCTACTCAGCCAGCCACCCACAGTCCAGGAGGTTTCTCAGTGCATTGATGACAACTTCCTGATGCCAGTGTTGGAGAAGCCCACTGGGAGAGGAACACTGCTGGATCTTGTCCTCTCCAACAAGGAGGGTCTGGTTGAAGCAGTGAGGGTTGAGGACAGCCTTGGGTGCAATGACCATGAGATGGTGGAGTTCAGGGTCTCATGTGGCAGGAACAGAATCGCTAGCAGAATCACAACCCTGGACTTCAGGAGGGCCAACTTTGGCCTTTTCAAGCAATTGCTGGGGTAAATCCCATGGGACAGGGTACTGGCAGGTAAAGGGGCCCAAGATAGCTGGTTAACATTCAAAGGCTGCTTTTTTGAAGCCCAAGACAAGAACATCTCTACAGGTAGGGAGCCAGAAGACCTGTGTGGTTAAACAGGGAGTTGCTGAGCAAAATGAAGAGGAAGAAGAAAGTCTATAGGTCATGGGAGGAGGGGATGGGCACTTGGGGTGATTATAAGTCTCTAATCAGATGATGTAGGGATGCGACTGGGAGAGCCAAGGCCTCCACGGAATTAAACCTTACAAGAGAGGTCAAGGGCAACAGAAAGGGCTTCTTCAAATACACTGCAGGTAAAACTAAAACTAGAGGCAACACAGGCCCCCTGCTGAATGAGGTGGGTGTCCTGAAGACAGAAGACAGAGTAAGCAGAGATACTGAGCACCTTCTTTGCCTCCGTCTATGCTTCTGGAGGCTGTCCTGATGTCAAGCCCCAGACCGCTGAGGCCCCAGAGGAAGATGAGACAAGAGAGGAGACTGTCTTGGTTGATGAGGACTGGGTTAGGGATAAGCTGAGCAAACTGGATGCACGTGAATACATGGCCCTAGATGGGATGTACCTGCGAGTGCTAAGGGAGACAGCGGAAGTAATTGCTAAGTCATGGGGAAGTCATCTTTGCTAAGTCATGGGAATCAGGAGAAGTGCCTGGGGGCTAGAGGATAGCAAATGTCACTCCAGTCTTCAAGAAGGGTAAGAAGGAGGACCTGAGTAACTATAGACCAGTCAGCCTCAACTCTATCCCAGGAAAGGTGATGGAACAATTTATCCTGGATGCTGTCTCCAGGCACAGCAAAGACAAGAGGATCATTAGGGACAGTCAGCAGGGCTTCACCAAGGGGAAGTCATGCTTGACCAACCTGATAGCCTTTTATGAGGGCATAACCAGGTGGCTAGATGATGGCAGAGCAGTGGATGTGATCTATCTTGACTTCAGTAAGGCACAGTCTCACACAGCATCCTCGCAGCCAAACTGAAGCAGTGTGGTCTGGACAATAGGGTATTGAGGTGGATGGTGAACTGGCTGCAGGATAGAAGCCAGAGAGACAATGGACAGACTCTGTCAATGGGACAGAGTCTATCTGGAGGCCTGTATCTAATGGAGTCCCCCAAGGGTTGGTAGTGGGACCTGTCCTATTCAATCTATTCATTAATTACTTGGATGAGGGATTAGGGTGCACTGTCAGCAAGTCTGCTGCTGACACCAAGCTGGGAGGAGTGGCCAACACCCCAACAGACTGTGCTGTCATTCAGTGGGACCTGGACAGGCTGGAGAGCTGGGTGGGGAAAAATTGAATGAACTACATCAAGGGTAGTGTAGAGCCTGGCACCTGGGCAAGAACAACCACAGGTAGCTGTATAGGTTGGGGACTGACCTGTTGGAGAGCAGTGCAGGAGAAAGGGACATGGGGGTCCTTTTGACCAGCAGGATGACTATGAGTCAGCAATGTGCTCTTGGGGCCAAGAAGGCCAATGGCATCCTGGCCTGGATCAGAAAGGGGGTGGTTAGCAGATAGAGAGGGGTCCATCTTCCAATCTACTCTGCCCTTGTGAGACCGTATCTGGAGTATTGTGTCCAGTTTTGGGTCCCTCAGTTCAAGAACACAGAGCTGCTGGAGAGAGTCCAGTGAATAGCCACAAAGACGATGGAGTAGAACACCTCCCTTATGAGGGAAGGCTGAGGGAGCTGGGTCTCCTCAGCTTGGAGAAAAGGAGACTGAGAGGTGACCTTATTAATGTTCCTAAGTAAGTGTCAGGGGGATAGAGCCAGGCTCTTCTCAATGTCATCTAATTACAGGACAAGATGCAATGGATGTAGCTGGAACGGAGCAGGTTCCAGGTAAATATGAGAAGGAACTTCTTCAGAGTGAGGGTGACAGAGCAGTGGAAAGGGCTTCCCAGTGGGGTTGTGGAGTGTCCTTCTCTGGAGACATTGAAAACCCACCTGTTTATGTTTCTGTGTGACTTGGTCTAGGTGATCCTGCTCTGGCAGGGGGGTTGAACTAATGATCATTCCAGGTCCCTTGCAATCTCCAATGTTCTGTGAAGTGCCTGCAACATTGTCCCTGTGGCAAAAATCCCTCCCCCGCACTGCCAGCCCTTTCCCTGTTCCTGTCCTTTCCCAATGACTGCATACCTTCCCCATGATCCAGCCTCTTCCCTGCCATCCTAATTCCTTCCCTGTAGCCCCAGTCCCTTCCCCAGAATTCTGTCCCTTCCCCTTCATCATCTTATCCTTTCCCCACCATCATCTTATCCTTTCCTTACAATCCCATCTCTACCCATGGCCCCAATCCCATCCCTCCCTCACCATTCAGTCCTCCTCCAAGGCCCCAGCCCGTCCCCAGCACCCCAGCCCATGTCCTCCCTGAATCCCCAGGGGAGTTCAAACACTTCCACTCCACTGGCACAGTTTACTCTTCTTTTTTTTTTTCTCTCCTGTGTTTTCTGGGTTTGGTTTGGTTTTGTTTGGGTGGTTTTTTGCTTCATTTTCTCCTTGTGGATAAAAACGCTGTCACTGACAATGCAGGAGGGATGGCCACTGGCCACACCAGCCCCTACAGTTCCTTCTCCACGTGGCTGCAGGGTGGGGACACTGGAGTAGCGAGACAAAAGACTGCCAGGTGCTCACTGGATGCTTGACACCAATGGACAGGGCAAGCTGCTGGCATCAGGCTGGCTCTGCCCCACTTGGGAAGCTCAAACTTGCTCAGCTTTGCTGGCCCCACCCAGGGTCTGCGTTCATGCCCAGTGGGGCTGGAGAGGGTTCTTGCTGCCATTCAGTTTGTGTAGACCTGAGTCCCGATCACACGCATGATCTCCTTCTGTATTTTGGGGTCCTGAGTATTGATATTGGCATCTCCCACTTGGCCGTCCTCATACCTGCAGGGGAGAGCAGGGAGAATGAGGGGCTGCCTGGGGGTGACTGGGGGGACTGGTGGGGTGGGCACAGCCTGGGACTCACACAAAGAAGAAGCGAGTGCATACGTGGTCCGAGACAGGGCAGACCCAGATGTTGCCGTGTTTCTGCAGGTCCTTGGAAGTGATGACTGATGAGATAAGGGGCTGTTGGACGGGGGACAGGGATGGGGGTCCCTGCTAAGGGACAGGGACCCTCCCTCCTCCACCCCCCTGATAAACCAGGGACGTGAGTGCTGCCTGTCCTCCCTGCCCACCAGGTTATCCCCCACCCTGTCGTGTCCCCACACCTTCGCACAGCGCAATGCAGTTCAGGTTGCGACTCTGGAGAAAGCGGGACTGGATGGAGCGTGTCTGTGGGGAGAACAGCCAGCATCACCTTACCCTGGCCAGGCCCAGCACGCCCTACCCCCAGCACCCATGGGGACCATGTCCCAGGACCCATCATCCCGTATCCTCCCGCCTCAGCACACCTGTGGGATGGTGTTCATCCGGTTGTACCTCTGCACCAGCTCATCCTTCGACGGCATCCGGTGCTGCCCTTTCCCCATTCCTGCAGAGAAGCAAGGCAGCGGCCATCACTCCTGGGTGCAGAGCAGCCCTGGGGTGTTGTGGGGACACATGCCACAGACAGGGACGGCCAAACCATGGGCTCCCACTTCCACCCCGCAGTTCCAACCCTGGGGACTCCCTGACTGCGCAGCGGCCCTTAGAGCCTGGAGAACAGTAGGGAAGTTTTAATCCCCTGCTGCACCAGAAAGCCTTGGCCTGGCTGGGAAGAGGCCGGTGCAGGCAGAAAGGACATAGGATGCTGCCCGCTCCCTTGGGACTCCTGTAGCTAACCATCCCCGGGCCCATGCAGGGAGTAGGATGAGAGTGCAGGCAGGACTGGGCAGCACAGGTAGCCTCTTACCTGAGTATCCAAAGGAAATACTGGAGATGGGGCTCAGATAGATGCCCTTGCCATAGGCTGCTCCATGCAGCTTGCAGGGAAACACCAGGGTGAGCGATGTGGGATCACTCCGACCACTTGGGTGCGGAGCTGGAGGCAGCCCGAACCCACAGGCAGCTGCCTGCATCCCTGCCTGCCTATCTGCCTGCCCAAGGGATTGTTGTGGGCACCGGGGGCACTATGGTACCTGCAGTTTGGTGTAGGATGCGTTGACCAGCCCATTGCGGAGGATGGAGTGCCAGTTCTCAATGTGAGAGCCACTGGAAAAGAAACAGCCCCACATCAGCCCTATGGCACCTGGTCTCGGGGGCCTCCTGCCACCCCCAGCCCAGTGCCTCACTGGAAAGCAAAGGTGCTGCCGTAGAGCTTCTTGGCAGTGCGGAACCGGGCTTCCTTGGCTGGGGGGCTGCTGAGCAGGAGGAACTGGTGCGAGGTGTGCATGAACTTCAGCTGCTACCCGGGGAAAGGGCAGTGCAGAGGTGGCACCAGCAGGGACAGAAGACGGACAGACAGACAGAGATCATGCACGGCAGCCAGGCCCCATCCCTGGCCCAGCCGTGGTTTGGCTGGCCCGAGCTGGCCAGGAGGGCCGATGGCATCTCCTGTCTTTTGTCCCCCACCTCAAACATCCTTCATCCTATAGGCCATATCCTGCCCTTGCACCTCAGAGGCTGCAGAGCCCATTCCACGAGCTGCATCCTACACCACAGACCCCATCACCCACCCCATATCCTTAGAACCTACACCCCACACCTCATGTCCTGCACCTTGTATCCATCACCCAATACCCTGGGTCTCACCTTGGGTATCCTCCATCCCACACCCCACTGGAGTCGTGCAGACCTCTTACCCTGCTCAGAGGCAGCTTGACAATGTGGGATCTGTTGCTGGAGATTATCCTTGGGAAAAGGAAGGGGAAGAGGAGGAAGAAGGTCAGACAGACGGTCCCGTGCTCCCTTGAGAGCAGGGCTGAATAGACAGCAGTCTCAGAACCCATACCAAGGCCAGCAGATGGTCACAAGCCCCCAGAGAAAATGGCTCAGGATGTCATGGAGATACCCTGCTGCACCCCTGCCTCCCACCTTCTGTCCCAGGGTAAAGCTGAGAGGGATATGGGACTGCAAAACAGGGCTGTGGCACCCTTGGCCTTACCACTGCAGGAGGGGATGGGCCAGAGGGTCCAGCTTGTCCATCTGCTTCTTGATCTCCAGGTAGGAGCCCTGGCAGAGGGGAGAAGGGGTGCAGATGGGCCCCCTGGCACCCATCCAACTATGGGCCAATGGGCAGCAGCACTAAACTGTCGGCCCCAGCAAAGGATCCTGCAGTGATGCAGGGTGTCTTATGGGGCCCAGGGGTGGTCTGGGGCTGTGCCAGTGTACCTGGGTCATCTCCCGGATAGACATCACGCTGTCCAGGGCCTTCTGCAGCCGCTCATAGTTCTTCTTCTGCATGTGGGGCAGGAGAGAGGTGATTTTGTTAGGGATCTTTGGGGTGACCATCTGGCCCCATCAACACCAGAATGGGGAAGCACTGCCCCTGGGGTGCCCACCTTGGGGTTGAAGGCCAGTGTTTTGGGATCATTGGGGTCAACCACAGAAGGGTAAGGCTCAAAGATGATGCTCTTGCGAGGGGACTCCAAGGCAGCGCGGCACATGGCCACCAGTAGATCCACCACCTTGGGTACAAAGCACCGAGATGATGGGATGGTACCACGGGGTGACAGCACAGTCACCTCCCGCCATGTGACCTACCTCAGCACCTGTGGCCACCTCCTCCGCCGCGCCAGACATGACGCCCAGGGTGTAGAAGGAGAAGACACAGAGCTCCCGCGTGCAGACAGCCGGCTGCAGAAGGGTCGAGAGCCAGGGAGGGGTCAGGGATGGTGATGGGGGGGTGGCAGCCTGCCCCCATCTGCTCCCTGTGCCTGCACCTTGAGCATGGAGCCGTTCTGGAAGACGTGCTGCTCGTCACACACCACACAGTACTCGTTGAGCGTCGGGATCCGCTGCTCTGCGTACTTCATGATCTGAGAAGCCACACAGTGGGGATCAGCCCTGCTGCAGTAGTCATAGGAGGATGCTCTGGGCAGTGGGATGCAATGTGGGCCAGCAAAGAGAACACTCACCTGGACAAGGAAGCCGTACTCCAGCGTAGGGATGTTCTTGCAGTGGCCCCCAACCTGTGACGGAGCCCAAGTGGAGCCAGCTGCGTTATCCCCTTTTCCCACTGCATCCTCACTTCTGCACGGCACCACCAGCTCCAAACACACTCTACCTTGCCCAGCACAGTGGGACCCCTGACATGCCCATCCCCTCCTGGCGATGTGGCACTAAGAGCTGGGTAAAACCCTGCAGGAGCCCATGGCCAGCATTCCAGCTCACCCCCTTGCACCCAAGGGTGCTGTGGATAAAGTGCAGAAAAGAAACCACACAGGGGCTTTCTGCCAACCCAAGAGACTGCCACTACCCCATGAGGAGAGATCCGAGCCTGGAACAACCACCCCGACTGAGGGAAAGGAGAGGAAAGCAAACCCCCGAGGCGGGGAGGCACCCACCAGGATGTTGAAGGGGGCGACACCTGCCTGGGTGCTGGCCGGAGGGTAGCCAAAAACTTCCACCTTGGGGTTCTTCATTGTACAGGAGATGGAGCGGTTCATCAGGCGATTGACACGAGCCTCAGGGATGCCCAGTTTGCCCTTCAGCACCGAATCTTGGATGACAGGGAAACTGGGAGACCTGTGGGTACAGAATTCCCTTGAGCTCCCTGGGTTGTGACTGCTTCTCCATTACCTGGCACCAAAATCATCCTACAGTTGGGTTTTGGGAGCATCTTCCACCTCCTTGGGCTCTGGGGAAGCTGAGGCGTGGTGCCAGGCCACAGCCACCCAGGGCACAGAAGGGAACACCGCTGAGGTCTTACTTTGGGATGGGAGAGAAAATGCTGAGGCCAGCACGGAACTTCTTGATGGTGCCACTTGTCTTGAACCAGCTGTGTCGCTTCTCCTGCTGGGTCTTCAGGAAATCGTTGCTGAGATGTTTCCATTGCTGGGACGTGAACATGCCCAGGATCCTGGCAGAGAGGTCACACGGGTGTCTGGGCACATTGCCAGCACCCACAGGGGCTCTGGTGCACCCTGAGCCTGGTGTCTGGGAGACCCATGGCACCCAGCATCTCCTCTTGTCCACCCAAAGCCAGTGGCAAGACCCTCATGGGGCTGGTGCCACAGGGACATGTGGTCCCTGGCTGGGTTTGGGGCAAAATGGTGACCCTGTAGACTGACCCACCCAACCACCCTTGGATGCTCACTGCATCTTGGTTCTTACTTCTTCAGCTGCAGACCTAGCCCAAAGCCCTCCTTGGTGGATGGCTGGAAAACCTCAATGGACGGTTCTGTGGTGCAAGAGAAGGGGAAAAGGTGTTGGTGCCACTGCTGTGAGGGCACATGGGGACACCATGTCCTGCCCACTGCCACTCACCAGGGCCATCGAGGTACTGGGAGAGGGAGAAGCGCAAGCGGAGGACGATGGGCTCTGTCCGCAGCACCTTCCATGCTGTTGCCACTTCCTCCTGCCGAAGGAGAACGGCAACTCAGTACAGCTACAGGGACCCCCAGCCAAGGAGGGCAGTATGGGGATGCTCCGAACATGCATCTCTACCCTCCCCGTGCCAGCATTGGCAGGGGCACTCTGAGAACTCACATCGAGGAAGCTGATGTTCACGTGGAGGTCGATGTCCACATCGTCGATGGTGCCATACTCCCTGTGAAGACAGGCAGTGCCATGGCAGAGGCTGGAACCCCAGCCTGGTCCCATCACACCAGGGCAGACAGACCCATGGGGTGGTGACAGGCATGCATGTTGTCCTGCAGGATGAGCATGTGAACCCCTGGGATCACTCAGGAGGAGTGCCCAGATGGTGAATGGGTGCTGGAGGATGGCCTGGCTGGGTGCTGTGGGAATGCCAAGGCCGAGTGCCCTGGGTGCATGGGATAGGGGCAGTGCGGGCACCCACCTGATGGCCACAGCATTCTCACTGTAGATCTCCTTCACAGCCTCAATGTCAGCATCCAGCTGTGGGTGTCGGTACAGGTCGGCGGCACAAGTCCCCTGTAGCACAAAAACCCCATGGCACTGCCACACCTGCATCCTGCCTGCAGCCCTGCACTTGGGATTGGGATCGAGCTCAGGCTGGAGGTCCCTGGCCCTGCCAAGGCACCCGTGGCCCTCACCTGGACACCGTAGAGGAAGTCTTCAGACTCATTGTCCCCGTCGGAGTCATCATCCGTCCAATACTGGCCTTTGAGGTCCTGGGGAGCAGAGAGTTGGGGGAGCAGCAGATTAGCGGGAGCAGAAGGATGGGGGCAGCAGGGATGATAAGGAAGGATTGTGGAGCGGGATTGCTGGGAGAGAGGATGGAGGAAAGAGTTGGAGTCGTTTGAAGGAATGGTTTGGGGGAAGCAGATTAGGGGAAAGCAGGCTGGAGGAGATGTAGAGCTGAGGGGAACGATTTGGGGATAGCAATATGTGGGACAATCAGATGAAGGGCAGGTGGGGGGATGTTTTGGGGAGCAGATGGACGATGCTTTCCGGGGCAGATGGGGGATGTTCTGGGAAAGAAGCAGGAAGGGGGCAGCAGGTGGGGTGGGATGAGCGCGCTGGGATTGGGACAGAAATCTGGAGGGGCAGCAAGATAGCGGCAGTGGGATGCAGCAACAGGATTAAGGGTTCACGTTAAGTACAGCGGGGTGGGGGGGCGAGATGGGGACAGGCAGAGGGGGTCACGCAAGGAGCCGCCGATCCGCGGCCGATGACGAGAGAGGCCCCTCCGACCAGCCCCCCCCACTTCCGCAGCAGAGGACACCCCGGGACACCTGGAGACGCGGGGCCCGGCNCGCGCCGCCCCCGACCCGCCCCCCGCCGCGGGGCCGTGCGGGGGTGTCCCCGCGCCCTCCAGGCAGGACCCCCCCCACCATCTCAGCGGCGCCCGGCCGGGGCTGCCCCCGCCGCCATGGGGCCGGGCGGGCGGGCGGCCATCGCGGTGACGTCNCAGGATTAAGGGTTCACGTTAAGTACAGCGGGGTGGGGGGGCGAGATGGGGACAGGCAGAGGGGGTCACGCAAGGAGCCGCCGATCCGCGGCCGATGACGAGAGAGGCCCCTCCGACCAGCCCCCCCCACTTCCGCAGCAGAGGACACCCCGGGACACCTGGAGACGCGGGGCCCGGCTCCCCACTNTGACGTCAGGCCGCAGCGCCGCCGCCGTCACCCGGCAACGCTGCGTGACGTCACCGAGCCCCCCCCAGTCCAGTAGCCCTGCCGTGACTCCCCGCAGCGCGGCCATGGCGGGAGCTACAGGGTTGGCGGGGTCCACCCCCGTGTCCCTCGCAGCTTAGGCTTCCGGGGGTTGCCACGATGGATCCCACCACTGTGTCCTCAGTACCTGGAGCCCGATACTGGATAGTGTACTGGGATACCCCCAGTACAGGCTGCCCAGTGTCCCCAGCACAGCGTCCCCCCGCATCTCCAGTACGGGGCCCCCACCTTAGGCCCCATATGGCTGCCGCGGTGTCCCCCAGGCGCAGCCGGCGTCCGTGTGGCAGCTCCCCGTTGTCCCCAGTGCCACCAGTAACCTGGTGCGGAGCAGCCATGGGCACTCGCCCTTGCGTGCAGCAAAATGTCCCCGGGGAGCTGGGTCGAGATCCCTCATTTCTACAGTCTCGGGTCCCCATGGGGCTGGGACAGGGCGCCCTGTCACTTCCCCCCACGGTGGGTCCCCAGCACAGTGTCCCCCACTCCTCTGCACCGCATCCTCAGAACGCTCGGGGAGCCAGGTGAAAGCTGAGGACCTCCCCACAAGACCCATAACGCCCCGCACATAGAGACCCCGGCGCCTAGGTAGCACTAGAGCCTCGGGACAGCAGCAGCATTGCGCCAGCATCCCTGGAGCTGCCCCTTTAAGAGCGGCAGGGCGGGGTGCGGCCCCGGCAGGCGGCAGCCACGCTCGGATACGCCACCGCCTCATTGGCCAGCTGAGAATCGCAGCACTTCCCTCCGCGCCTTATGCGTCCGCCACCTAAAGAGGTCCCGACGTCCCCTGTTCCCCCTTCTCCTTCTACAGCGTCTGAGAGGCTGGCGGAGGAATCCGCGGCGGGGGGGCCGTGGGAAGGCGGTGCAGCGGCCGGACGGTATAACCTTGTGGTGGTTACGCAGAGAGCGCAGAGCAGCGGCTGCTGTCGGTCGGAGCGGTCGTAGACGAGCGGCAGGTAACGGCGGCGGGATAGTAGTGAGAGTCGCCGGCAGCGGGGCTCGCCGCCATCATCCTTCTCCCTGCCTTCGGGGTTCTCTCAAGCGGCGGGTGAGGGGCGCGGGGGCTGTGGGGTCGGTTCCATGTGGTGAGGCGCTGGGCTGGGGGTCGGTGTTTAACGAGTGGGAGTAGGCAGCAGCCGTTAAGCCGCCCTGTACTGGGCTTGCGGCGGTTTTCTTCGGGCTGGGCCGGAGTCTCGTGTGAGGCTAAGGCTGAGTCAGATGGAGCCGGCGCGAAGGGATTCGCCACTCCCTCACCCACCCCGCCCTTGGCCGCCGAAGGGCATCACCGCGGATAAGCTCTCGGCTCAGTGAGCAGCACTGCTGCCTCTTCATCCATCCGCCTGTCTGGACCCGTCTAGTTGGTTTTCACGAGCCCCAGAGCTGTGAGGAGCCTCTGGGGCTCTTTCAGTCTTCCGTCAGCCGAACTTGGTTGGGCTCCTTCACTCCCCTCTCTGACACGATAGCGCAGCTCGGGCCCTGGTCGAAGCCCCGGTGAGCTGAAACCGCAGTTTCTATGATGGAAGTGCCCTTCCCTTCCAGCCTGCTCCCTGCAGGGGCCGTGACCTGCCGTGCGCGGCGAAGGAGGATTTTTTTTATTACCCCAGACAGCTCCGGAGAAGCTGGGGAACTCGCTGTGCAGCGAGGGGCGGTTGATGCGGGACAGAAACGCACCCATCAGCTGCGCTCATTTTACGCCTGACACGTCCTTCCCAAAGCGGAATTGGGGCTAATTCGGCCGAGTTTGGCGGCCCCGTTGTTCGGGGCGAGGGGTTTCCAGGCGCGCTTTGTGTGGGAGGGACACGCGTACGGGAGCGGGGCCGGCACCAACGAGGAGGCCCTGCTCCCTGGAGACGGGTTCGGAGCGCCTTGCGTCATCCTCCCGTCCCCCTAAGCTCTAAGAAAGCGGTGATGGCTGGGGTTCGGGAGATGTCCCTCGGCTCCCCCCGAGCCCGTAATGCATTCCGTGGGGACAGGCCGTACAGCACCACGTGCTCGGCCTCGTTCAGCGCGGAGGGAGGAGGAAGATGGAACCCGAGGCCGCGGGACGAGGTGATGGATGGCACGTAGGGAATGGGGCGGTACCTGCTCACCACCACAGTCCCGTCCTGGAGTTGTGGATGCCCCTGAGTGTTCTCTGCTTCCACAGAGGGTGCTATTTAACTGCGGAATCGTTCACAGAAGTCCCTTTTATAATGCAAAAGAGTTTTTACGGCCTCTCTGTAGGCAGCTGTGAGGTTTCTGCCGGTGTGGGGCCAGGCTGAAAGTCTCCTTGTCCTCTGCCGGAGAAGCACCCTGCCAGGTGAAATCCCACCAGATAAGTCTTTCTTGCCACAGATATCCGGCCTTTGTCACCTCCACTCGCTTAATTTCTTTATTAAGCTTCCTGATTGCATTTGCCTTTCAGGGAGGGGCTAATCCATCTCCATGTGCTGATACGTGACCACCCCTGAAACTTTCTCTGCCGAGAAGCCAGAGCAGCTTCTCTGTGGGTCTGGGTGCAGGGAGCAGGTGCTGGCTTCTGGGTGCTGTCCAACCTTGCAGAGAGGAGATGGCATTTTGGGGTGGCCATCTTGTCCTTACATAACAGCCTGATGCCACCTCCTGCAGCAGCCATCCAGGGAAAAAACGTGTTGTCCTGTCTGTCTGGGAGAGGCTGCATTAGAAGCCTGTTTTGCTGCAGGCCTGGATTCTTTTGCAGTGAGTTGACCTTCTGGAATGAATGAAGTTGATGTTTTTTCTAGGATTTTTTTGGACATCTGAAGGGCTGCTCAGTTTCATAAACCAGCCCTCTTCAAATCCAAGCCTTAACTTGAACCATTTCTGCCTCTGGTCAGGCGTATCGGGCATGAGTGGCCTTGTTCTGCAGCGTCAGTGAGGTTGTGTGAGCCAGGCTGAGCAATAAAACCCAAGTCATCACTTGCTGTGAGTCTCCCTGCTGTCTACAGCTTTTACAGGCGGAGAAAATCTGTGGTGTTGAAGGTTAACACTACTGTGGTTCCACTTCCTTTTGGTACTGATAACAGCAAAGGCTTGGCCCGGGGTGGGGATTGATGCTGCCTCTCCTCTCGCCCTGCAGTCCCTCTCAGTCTTTCTGGAGTTGGTCACCTCATTGCTGCAAAGCCAGTCATCCTGGTGTCAGACGACTTTCTAGAACATTCAGGACTAGGCGTTTCTGAGCCACCTTGCCTGAAGCCAGGGCAGCCCCAGCAATAAACTTGGGGGTTTGTTATTCCTCGAGGAAGGAATTCGGTGCTGGAAACACTTGGGCTTTGTAAAGCGTTGTTTACCTCCCTGTCCCTCAGTCAGCCCACACTGAGCCCTGGGTGGTTTCAGGTGTCCTTGAAGCTCTCACTCCTCTGCTTGAGCTTAAAAAAAGCAAGAGGAGCAGTGGGAAATGCAACATGTTCCTGGTACAGTTACAAGATTGGTTCTTCCAGTAGAAATCAGTGAATGCCTGCTATCGCCAGGCAGGAGAAATTACTGAAAACTGAAGTTTGTTGATAGTGGGGCTGTGGTGCTGTGATCAGATGAGGCTTGGCGACCTTTTTTGGCTGCTGCGATTCTGCTCTCACCCCTGGACAAGGTCATGGTGTCTCTGGTTTTTCTGAGCTTAATAAGCTGCTGGAAAATATAGTGAAAGCAATTCTGACTGGGGATTTGACTTTTTTCTTAATGTATTTATGAAGACTTTAGGGGGTTTCAAAGTATATTTGCAAATTACATGAGTGGGTAGGGGATTTCCACAAGATAGGGAGGACTTGCCTGCCTCTTACAAAAACTGGATCGTCACGATCTGGGTGCAGGTTCTGTGGTTTTGTAGTTCCCAGAAGCTGCACAGACCTGCTTGCCTGTTCTTGAAAGCAACTTCCCAGCGAATATGTGGGGTTTTTTTTAATCTAGAGAAGCCAGCGCTGCTCCACAGGTGTCAGAGGATGCCGCAGCAAGTGTTAAGAGGACTAAAACAGTGTTTCAGGGCTGACCAGAGGGTTTTCCTATAATAATGGGACTTTGTCGGGCTTTTTATGTGGGCAGCCCTTCTTGTACCAACTCTGGTGAATCAGCAGGTTCTGGCAGGGCTGAGGGAAAGGAGGCTTTGCCAGGACAAATTACGGTTTTCACTGGCCTGACGTGTTGGTGCCGCATGGGAGCAAGGCAGTGGTGAGCCAGGGTAGCCTGCAAGAGGCTTCCGCACGATCTGCACGTACATGGGGAAGGTCTGCGCAGCGGGGGAGGAGCGTCGGCTGACTGCGGCATCACGGCAGCCTGGCAGGGCATTTCCCTGCTTGCTCCTGCTTCAACAGAGCTTTGGGGTTGGTTTCTGTGTTGAAGCTGAATTAGCTAACGGTCGCTAACACCATTCTGTGATTTACTGGGTTGGGTGTTGTTGTTGCTCAGAACAAGACTGCTGTGCTCTCTGCCTCAAGCTGAGCTGCGGCTCAGTCTGTGTTTCTGCAAGTGCCGTGCTGAAGGTGAATCTTACCTTCTCCTGCCTGCCCCAGGGATGAAGTCTGAAGTCAATTCACTGAAATAAAAACCCTAGAGATCTACCCCTGCTGGTAGGCGGCATTTTCTAGAGGATTTTGACTTTCAACAGGACAGACAGCTTTCAGCTACTGTTAATGAGAACAAAGTGATTGGTGCAGTGTGAGGTGAATGGTTAGAAATCCCTTGCGGTACTATCACTGCTGGGAAATGAGTGACCTGTAATCCCAGTGCACAGTTCAGGGTGGCTTCCTCTCAGCCCTGTGGGCTGTTCCTGCTGTTGTGCAAATGCTCTAGTCCTGTAGAGGTAAAAAGCCCGAGTTCAGAGGTGTTTTCTAATCCAGACTTGGAAAAAAGAACCAGTTTTAAACACCAAGGTTACTTTCTGCTGCCTTGTGTGAGGGGGAGTGTAGGGGATGAGGGAGACCCACTGGTTCCACACTTCGAAGGGTGTATTAAAGTAATTTCTGGTCTTTTTACCCGTTCTCTGGCAAGGTGCTGTGTTTAACCAACTCAAGTCTACTTTGTTTGCACAGGTTTAAAGGCTGAGTTTTAAGCTGAGATGGGCTTTGCCATCGTTAGGCGATTACCTGCATGAGAGCATGTGTGCTGTCACGCTAGTGCTCTGCTGCCTTTGGAAAAGGCAGCTGAGGCTGGTAGAAGTGACTCGAGCACTTCAAGGGAGGAGGCAGGGAGGCAGAATCTCTGCCTGTGTGCTCAAGTGCTTGAATTTTGTTGCGTTGTGTAGCTCCAAGGGAAGACTGGCAATGAAGAGAAGCTATGAAGGGAACCTCTGCGTAGCAGGCAGGTGAGCTTTGGGTGGCGTCCATGGGGGATGACATGGAAATAGATCTGTATGTTGCCTGTATATGAGACTCTCAAGTAGGAACGTAAAGGTAGTTTAACCCAGTAGCAGCTTGTTACCTCCATATTCATCATGTGGGTGTGTTGGTGTCTCCGCTTGTTGAGCGAGTCTGGGGGATTCCTAAACCTGGCACTGCTTTCTTCTCTCCTAGGCACAGGATTCCAGCAACAATGTCGAAGCACCATGATGCAGGGACCGCTTTCATCCAGACCCAGCAGCTGCACGCTGCTATGGCTGACACCTTCCTGGAGCACATGTGCCGCTTGGACATTGACTCAGAGCCAACCATTGCGAGGAACACTGGCATCATCTGCACCATTGGTAGGTGATCCTTCGATAGGAGATAATGGCACCTGTGAGCCCCTGTGTTGTTGAAACTTGTTAGGGAAATTGTGGGCAGCCTTTGCCTTTCATTCCTTGCCAGGGCTCTGTTTGTATGCTGAAGCATGATGACTTTGTGCTGAACCTGTAGCTGGGAGAATCAAAGCAGTCTAGTTTGTGAGGTGCTCCTCAAAGGCAAGTTCAGTCAGTCTCTCTTGCTGTAGAGATGAGCTGCTTCAGTATTGGGTTAGTTTGTCTGTTAAACCTTTTCCACAGGAAACTGCTTGGCATACAGGGGGTCACTCATTATTTTTACGATGTTAATATTCAAACTGCTGCTTCCTCCTAGGCCCAGCCTCACGATCAGTGGAGAAGCTGAAGGAAATGATTAAATCTGGAATGAATGTTGCCCGCCTCAACTTCTCTCACGGCACTCACGAGGTAAGGGTGGGGTCTGAGCTGGGGGGTGTGTGTGTGTGTCTGCCCAGCCTGTCCCTTGCGGAAGAGGGAAATTCAGTCTGGTTCAGACCAGCCTTGGTGTGGGAATGTGAAACCTATCTCTGCTTCTGGCAAGAGCTTGTTGGTTTTACATCCTGAGCCTGCGTAATCGCTGATAACGTTCAAGCGCGTTTTCTGTGCCGTCTTGGAAGCAGTTCCTCTGCCTTCTGTGTACCAAGGCACCAGGTAACTGAGGTTTAACACCTGTGTGTCAGCTGCCTGCCATGAAATCCTCCAGTTCCTCCTCATCTCCTGCCGCTACCTGTGCAAACCGCTGCTCTTCAGCCGGTACCAGAATCTGAGAACATTTGTCCCTGTTTCCCTCAGCACTTCTGCAGGAGGATATCAGGTGGTCATCTTGGTGCTTGTTGCGTTGCTGTGGTTTCAAAAGCAGACAGTGAATGAACAAATGGCTCAAAAGCAAACCACTAGTAATTGCAGATAATTACTGTGCCTAATAGAAATAATTGAACTCCTGGGCTAACCAGCTGCTCCAGTTGGGTTCCTGGCAGTTGTGAGGCGAACACTGCTGTATCTGGGAAGTGTGGTGAGCTTTTAAGAATAAGGTGAAAGGAACATAGTTGGCAGCAGACAAGCCCTTCTTGATATAAATAGATAAGGTCCTCAGCAGTACTAGAGGAGCTGCGGATCCTGTTCCAGGTTGTCTGACATGTCACCATGAGCTGCCTTGTTGAGGCTTTTTTTTCCTCACCCTGCCTGCTCTCCAGTTCCTAAAATGTCAACCGGAAGCTGGTAGCAGCTGGAGGAGGCTTTTGCTTACTGAACTGTGAACCTTGTCGTCCATTAAAGGCTGGCCTCTCACCCTGGTGGCCTTTAAAGGCCAGGGGCATGATCAGAATCAAAAGGTCTGATGGTTAACTATCAGACCTTGACTAAAATGCAGGGGCAGTGTCAGTGCCTGGGCTGCAGGCAGCAAAATCTGCCCAAAGGAAGGGCTGAGTGCAATCACTCTGCCTCTTGCTAGTCAAATCTTGGCTCTTGGCCTGGGTGGCTGGTCAGGGAGTTGGTGGCCAGGATGAAACTGGGAATTCTTGCACTACCGCTGGCCTGCAGAGCTGCTGGTGTGCTTTCTGTCCTTGCTAGCTGTAGTTGAGGACAGTGACTGGCTTTCTGCTTTGGGTGAGGTCTAACTGCACGCTCTGTATGGGTGAGGTTAGACTGCAGTGGTTCGGTCATGCTGTCACCTCCTGTTGAGTTGGACTGTTAGCTGTTGCCATCCCTTCCCTGTTTCTCCAGAACTCTTTTTCAGTGAAGGCCAAAGGAGTTTTGATTTGTCATGAGCACTTTGGTTCTTGTGTCCCACCCCTATGCATTCCACAGAGCTTCAGCTTTTATGGAGGTTTGCAGTGTCTGGCAGCTTCCCTACTGTGGAGAAAACGCTTCTTTCACTTGCAGCTCTGCTTGCATTTCTGGTCTTTATGAAGTCAGACTCCCTAGGAGCCAGCTAGTCCTCACTGCCAAATGAAAAAAGAAAAGTCTTGGGTGACAGAGCAGATAAATGTAACGGCACTGCTCAGGCAGGTTTCCTTTATGGCATACTTTAGGCTGCAAGGCACAGAGGGGTCAGGGCCTTCTCAGTCTCCGCTCACATACTTCTCTGAAGAGTTAGCAGTTGTGGTGTGGCTAAGGCCAAGGACATGGCTGTAAACTCAAGCACAGCTTTTTCCAGCCCCACCTTGCTGCTGCATATTGTTTCTGAGGTCAGGGTGTGGGACTGTGGTGAGGCAGACAGCTGGCGTGGGAGCAGCCAGTGCTCCCGGGTGAGTTAGGTCAAACACCCTTGGCCTGTGGCACCACAAGGGAAAAGGGTGCTGCTTATCTCCAAAGGGCTATCAAGAGTTATGCAACATGCAGGCAAGGTTATCTCCTGATGTTGTTTGAGCAAGTAAACTAGACTGGTCTGCTGGGCATCTGTAGCTCATTCAACCTAGTTGGGTTGAGAGTTACCCCTCAGAAGTGTCTGTCCTGAAACCCACAGCAATGGCCAAATGGTTTTGCTCTTGTCAGAATTGGGAAGGCCGGAGCATGGTGCTGGAGTCTTCAGCTGTGACTGCTCTGGTTCTGGAAATGAAATGTAAATACTAAAATGAGCAGCATCTTCTGAGCAAGTCCTTTGTAACTCTTTGGCTTGAAGTTGCTGTCTGCTCACTGTGGCGCTGGTAGGAGGGATCAGACTGGAAATCTGGAGCAGTTGGCAGTGCAGAGGGTTGGTATCCTCTTCCCTTCCACACACCAAGAGAACAGCCCTGTGTGGTGATGGCTTGGCTTTAACGCCTTCCTGGCAATCAAGTCTTGCCATGTGCATAAATAGCCCAGTGCTGACAACATTCTGCTATGTTGAACAGACGTGTTAAGCACAGTTTTGGGACATGTTGGTCAGTGGACAAATGGCAACTGTAGGTCCTGACAGAATTGCTTCAGCTGGGTGCCTGGACTGGCTTCTTGAGTTGTCCCTTGTGCTTGCAGTTGGGAGCACCAGAGGCACAGCAAGAGAGTGACTGGACTCTGCTTCTGTGTGGGCAAGGCCTTTGTGTCCTTACACTGTGCTTACGAGTGGGTTGATCAGTTTCATCTGTTTTTCCTTACCAGTATCACGAGGGCACAATCA
The DNA here is from genome assembly GCA_013400115.1 of Rhinopomastus cyanomelas. NCBI lineage: Eukaryota > Metazoa > Chordata > Aves > Bucerotiformes > Rhinopomastidae > Rhinopomastus > Rhinopomastus cyanomelas. The sequence goes on along the minus strand of VXBP01000094.1, from coordinate 48,911 downwards.
AGAATGTGCGAGAAGCAACAGAGAGCTTTGCCTCTGATCCCATCACCTATAGACCTGTGGCTATTGCACTGGACACCAAGGGACCTGAAATCCGAACTGGGCTCATTAAGGGAGTAAGTAGCTCTTTTTTTTTTTTCCCCCTCCCTATATTTTTTCAGCATGAGACTAGATGTGCTATGCCTTTGGCCTTTTCCACACAAAATGTCTTGAGGTAATGAGCCACCTACCCAAAATTGGGATTGCATGCTGGTCATGTACTGGTTCTCACTTGTTTTGATGCAATGCGTGTCTTGACAGAGTGGCACAGCAGAAGTAGAACTGAAGAAGGGTGCAGCTCTCAAGGTAACCCTGGACAATGCCTTCATGGAGAATTGTGATGAGAATGTGCTGTGGGTGGACTACAAGAATCTCACCAAGGTTGTTGAAGTTGGCAACAAAATCTACGTGGATGACGGTCTGATCTCCTTGCTAGTTAAGGAGAAAGGTGGGCCCTTGCAGCCATGCCTGCTTGTTTCTTTGCTCCAGATGGATTTGTGCTTTCTCTTCAGTAACTGGGTTTGAGCTTCTGTTTGTGTGTTAAAGGAAGGAGTAAAGTTAAGGGCAAGGTTGCTTCTGAGATACTAGCTTTATAGAGCTACTCTAGCCTGAAGGTTTTGCCTCTAATCCCAGAGTGTGTAGGGAGATGGAGGTGAGGCTCTTGGGGATGCTCAGCTTGGCATGAGAGGGTGCATGACTGCAGAAGCACAATCTGGGGACTATAGAAAAAACTGCTTCCTGCCAGAACAGCACAGAAGTGGTTTATAACCCTTCTCTTGTACTCCCCTGGGCCAGCCAAAAGTTTGTGTTACATCGTGACTTTGAAAGGAGCTGTGCTGGGCTTGTTATCACTCTGGGTGCTGCTGTTCTTGGGGCCTGGAGGTGGTGTGGGAGCTGGCAGCAAGGAGCTCGCTGGTGTCACCTAACTGTGGGAACATCTGTGTTTCCAGGCAAGGACTATGTCATGACAGAGGTTGAGAATGGTGGCATGCTTGGCAGCAAGAAGGGAGTCAACCTGCCTGGTGCTGCAGTTGACCTGCCAGCGGTCTCTGAAAAGGACATTCAGGACCTGAAGTTTGGTGTGGAGCAGAATGTGGATATGGTGTTTGCTTCTTTCATCCGCAAAGCTGCGGATGTCCATGCTGTCAGGAAGGTGCTAGGGGAAAAGGGAAAGAACATCAAGATCATCAGCAAGATTGAGAATCATGAAGGTGTGCGCAGGTGAGCTTTGCCTGGCTCTGTCAGGCTTTTGTGTGCCGTGGTGGTCATGGGTTCCTCTTCCTCATTCTGGCACCTCCTTCAGAGGGGAACGATGGAGCAGATAGATGAGGTGCCTTGTGGAATGAATGGGCTAACAAACCTCTCTCGCTGTTAGGTTTGATGAGATCATGGAGGCCAGCGATGGTATTATGGTGGCCCGTGGTGACCTGGGAATTGAGATCCCTGCTGAAAAAGTCTTCCTTGCCCAGAAGATGATGATTGGGCGCTGCAACAGGGCTGGCAAACCCATCATCTGTGCCACTCAGGTACTGGAAACGCAACACTACCTTTTAACTGCCCCAGGGCCTGGTGTGGGGTGAGCACCAGTAGCTGCTGTGGCTTGGTGGTGGCCACTGGTCTTGCATGTCTTACAAGAAGGTGTGTTGTGACTCTTCCCCTGTGAGTAACGGGAGCTCTGATGTGCCTGCTGGAGGTCTTACATTGCATCAAGTTTTGTGAGGGTAAAACTCTTGGGCTGACTACAGAAATTCTGAGGGGAAGAGAAAAATGTGCTTTGCCTTGAGGTTTTGACTGACAGAGAAGCCCTTGCTAAGGTTCCCCAGGTGACTCATGAGCTGCAGAAGGGTATTCGATAAAAAGGAGCCACTGCTTCCTGTAGAGTCTTGATTTGCTTGGGATTTCTCCTCTTCCAGATGCTGGAAAGCATGATCAAGAAACCTCGCCCAACCCGTGCCGAGGGCAGTGATGTTGCTAATGCTGTCCTGGATGGAGCAGACTGCATTATGCTCTCTGGAGAGACCGCCAAGGGTGACTACCCACTGGAGGCTGTGCGCATGCAGCACGCCGTGAGTATGACCTTGGCTCTGGGGAGGAGCCAGCCTTGCAGGTGACAGGAGCACAGATCAGTCACCCTATGTCTGTCAGAGCCAGTCACCTGCAGGTTGAAACTCTGCCTGGTGCTGGGTGGCAGCAGCTGGCAGCCCAGAGGGGATGTTTTGGGGTGGGTTTTGTTATGTAACATGGTCCTCGGGACCTGAAACCTCACTTCTTCCACTTCAAACTATTGTCAGAGCTGCCAACTGCCTTGAAGCCTAAAACGTACGTTAATGTTTCTTGAGGGTGGGGAAAGGGGCTTTTATGTGTTTTTCTCCAAAAGCCCTGTTTGTTAGGGCATGTTAAATGCCTTAAACTTAACCAAGGTCAAGTTGCTGCTTTAAGCACTTTTTCTCTAGATAACAAAGTGTTGGCTGACTCCTCGGTGGTTGGGGGATGGGCTGGGGAGGCTTGTCGGTGTGATTTACAGCGCTTCTGCATTCAGCAGCTGGTGTGCGGGCAGTGTTGGATGTTTTGTTGCACAAGTACTGACAGCATGGTGTTTTTACATGGCTGAACTGCCAGAAAGCTCTGCTCTGCTTCATGTTCACCCAGCTTGCCTTTCAGCTGAGATAAAGCCCCATGTCCAGGGGCACTTCTCCCCCAGTTACCAGCGCTGAGAGTCCCAACTTTGGGTAACCCTCACCAGTTTCGTTTGCAATTCAGGTTCAAGAGATTAATTGGCTCAGCCAGTGTTTGCTTGTGGTGTTTTATGTAAAGATCTTTTAACCTCAGTCTTGTTGGTGTGAAGTGGATTTTGCTCGTGGCAAATGCAAAACTTGATTGCTGGTCAGGGGACAGCGACTGCTGGTTTTGAGGCTAATCACTAACTGAGCACCTCAAAGGTTCTTCCTTCCTTTCCATTTCCTAAATCAAAAGGCTTTGCTTTCTACTGAGAGTTGGCAACTTGCTGCACAAAGCTTGGGCTTCCATTCTGGACTTTGTTCCCAGACTCAGAGGGTTTCTGTTTTACCTGATGCCCAAGTGTGGGCATCTGTTCTTGTGCTCCCCTCTTCCTGCAAACCTGGAGCAGTGGCATTGATTCTGTAGTACAGAAGCTTTTGTTCCTCTGTGCACAGGAGCAGATACAGATGGACTTCAGTGAATGGTGCAGGCAGCAAGGTGCCATCTCTGATGGTAGGAGCACATCCTTCTAATGAGGAGATAATTCACCTGGTGTTAGTGCAGAGAAGCCCTACCCAGCTTTAGTGCCCTGAGTAACCATGGTCTGAAAGCCTGCAGCATTGCCAGGGCCAGATGGTCACTGGAGGGAGCAGCTCCTGTATGTGTTCACTGGCCCCAAGCTGCCTTCTGTTTAAGTTTATGGTGCCACTGCAGTACTCCAGGTAAAGCTGCTGTGCAGTGAGGCACAGACAGCAAACAGATGTGATGCCAAGAATGGTCATTGTCTGTGCTTTGTCCTGCCCTTGCGTGTCTCTGAAAGACTTTACCTGTCTGAGCAGCTGTGCTGGGGCTCTGCCGTGATTTTGCTTAGTGATCCTTTCCAGGCAACCTTGGAGAAGCAAGCTGGCATCTCCAACAGGAATGTTTTATGTGCCTTGTGCTTAGTAGCAAGCTAACAAATACTGTTTCCCAGTTGTCCTTCCTTCCAGTGTCCACCAACCATGGTTGTCTTCACATGCCACTCTGGCTGTGCTGCCAGTGGGACTGAGGTTTAAATTTTCCCCATTTCCTCTTTATCCCCTGGTCATTCTCCACAGTATCTCCACTCATGAACTAAATGGAAACCTTTGGATTGCCCTAAGAGTTAAGCTGGATGTGATGTTGGCTAAGAATTGCAGTGCCCCTCTGCTGTCAAAGCCAGGCATGTGCGCACACACACAGACCCTTACAGCTTCTCTCTAAAACAGATTTGCACTTCTGCACCAGGAGCTGAGGGGTAACCTTCCTGCTGCTGGGTCCTGCATTTGAGCCTGTGCTTTAAGGGGGACCCTTGTATTTTATTTAAGAGCAGGCATAAAGCTGCCTGCTTTAGGGCTGAAGCTGGCACTGGGATGCTGTTCTGGCTTGTCACATGGGCCCTGTTATTTTTAGGCATAAGGTACTTAACTACTTTGTCTTAACCAAATGTCTGTGGAAGAGAGAATTCCTGGCATCACGTAAAATAATTCCTTAACACTGGAGCAGAAAAATTCTCACTTGGAAGGGGTCTAATTGAAGTTTTTACTAGAAGGGGTGCTTCAGTCTTTGCTTAAACATCAGCTCATCTCGTTCTGTAGCAGCTGCTCACTCTGGAGTGACTGAAGTTGTTCTTGAAGAGATGATCCACCTTTGCCTGCTTTTCCAGTTTCCGCAAGCCTTTTTTATCAGGTTGTCACGCATCCTTCCCAGAGGAAGGAAGAGGACGATTTCCAGTCCTGGTACAAACAGGCAACTGAGCTGATGCAAGTGCTTAGTCTGAGCAGAAAGCCCATAGTTGTGCTTCTGCACCTCTAGTGTGCCCAAGCAGAAACACCCGAAAGCTCATGTTGTGACAACTGTGTAAGGAAGGCTTGTGTCTGTGTGTTCCTCTGTTTCTGAAGGGATCTTGGCGCAGCGCTGAGAGGTGAAACATCATTGGCTCTCAAGTTAAACTGTCTTCATTGGCTCTCCAGTTACACCAAGTCTAACAAAGCCAAGAGAAAGTCTCCCAGCTTCAGGGGTGCTGCTCAATGAGCACTGTTTGTATGTCAGCTCCACAAAGGCTGTTGTGGTGGTGGTGTGTGGCATTTGGAGAATACAGAGCTACAGGAGCTTCCTCTTGATAAACTGGAGGCAGGAAGATGCTATTGGTCTCTACAGGAAGTAATAAGCAGCCCTGAAGCATGGCCTGCCTGAGCTGACTCCCTTGAAAGGCCCCCTGCCTATCTCTGCTCTGAAGAGACTCCATTAGTGTGAGGGTGCTGCTGCTGGGCCCCACCAGTTCAAACCACAGTGCAGTTGTGTGGCGTTGGAATTGAGTAACAGCCAAGGAACTCGACCACAACCTGAGAGCCAAAGAGCTTCACAGCCTGCCTGCCCCTTCACGTTTTCTTACACGCAGCACTATGACAATTAAGCAACCTAATGTGATCTCACGTTACTCTGGTGTCTCTTTCCTCCTTTTCTTTCCTCTTTTCTCCTCCCTTCCTCTCACTCGGGCCTGCAGATCGCTCGTGAGGCTGAGGCCGCAATGTTTCATCGCCAGCTGTTTGAAGAAATTTTACGCCTCAATGTTAACAACAGGGACCCTGCCGATGCCATGGCAGCAGGCGCTGTGGAGGCCTCTTTTAAGTGCTTAGCTGCAGCCCTGATAGTTCTGACCGAGTCTGGCAGGTAGGGCTTGGGGAGGGGGCTCAGTGCCCAGCAAACACACTCCTGACTAACACCACCTCGAGCAAGCTACTGCGTCAGCCTTGCATAACCACTGTGGGCTGCATCAATGCATCAAGCTCCTCTCTGACAGGGAAGGACCCAGGGTAGGCAGGAGCAGAGCAAGAGTACCTGGCAGTTGTGTGGATGTCACTGTGTGTGGGCTGGATGACGCAAGGTGCCACCCATTCAGCAAAGAAGCCTGGAGAACGATGTGTTGCTCTGTGAGATGGCCAAGTATTGCAGCCATCACCTCCACAGGTCAAACTGATTCCTATTAGAAGCTGACAGTACTTGATGCCACCTCACTGCCCGAGCACCTTGCCTTGGCCTGTGCTGTCCCGAGTGACTGACATGAGTGTTGTCTTCCCGAATGCCTGTTGCTCTTATAGATTGCCCGGGAGGCCGAAGCTGCCATCTTTCACAGGCAGTTGTTTGAGGAGCTGCGTCGCCTGACTCCCCTCAACTGTGATCCCACGGAGGCCGCTGCTGTTGGCGCTGTGGAAGCGTCCTTCAAGTGTTGCAGCGGGGCCATTATTGTCCTCACCAAGTCTGGAAGGTAGGAGGTGACAGGTTCCCATAGGTCAGGCCCACTTCGCCTTGAAGTGATGGAACCAGACTCGCCAGGAGACTGCTTGCAGAGCCTTGAGCTGTAACGGTGAAGGCTGGGTTTTGGCAGTGAGTAAGAGCACAAGAGCCTGCCAGCAGCCCCGGTTCCCGAGGAGATGGGCAGATATCTCGGCTGTCTGTACGTGCATAGCCTGGGCGGTCCACAGCTGCCTTTGCCAGTGCAGGTCTGCACCCAGCTGCAGATAGCAGCTCTGCCAGCAGTGCCAGCTGCAAGAGTTGAGGGAAAACTGTTACAGTTTTAGTTCAAACTTCCTGACAAGAAGTCTTCTCAGTTTAACCTCAAGGCTGAAGTTCACTGGATGCAGAATCTTGTTTTGTTTTTACATGGATGCTGGTGCTGATGGCCTCAAAATTACTGGTTCCTTGCTGAGCCTGTCAGGTGTCAGTGCTGCCTGCCTAAGCCTGAGGGGTGAAGAGGGGCTGATCAACCTATAATTTTTGAGTGGGGAAAGCATGAAAGTGTTAGGAATTCTCTTACAGGCTTTGTTGTGCCTGCCTGTAGAGTAATCCTGCTGAAGAGGTGAGCTCAAGCAAGCTCAGTACTTTGGCCACCAGTGGAGCCAGCACTGCAGCTGTGCTGGAACAGCTTAATGGGGTTTCCATCCCATGACAGTGATGACTACTGAGTAGGTACTCACTCTCCCAGTTGCAGAATGGGAACTGGAGCCTTCTTGGTGGGCTCTTCCAGCTGGAGGAACTCTGCTGCCCACTCTCAAAGCAATGTGACCATAAGTCCAGTCTGCTTTCTGGTAGAAAATGTGAATTTCTTGCACTGAAATGACATTGAAGAGGCAATGCAGTGGCGGAGATGCAGTTCCATGTGCTGGGTATGAGTTGCCCGAAGATCTGTACCACTGGTGGTGAATCTTTCACCTGAACTTCCAACTTAGGATTCATAGCAGTCACTTTCTGCGGAAATGGAGTCTCACACTAAGCACTGGGTTTCTAGATCACCTCACGCTTCTAATGTTTCTTGGTCAAAGTTTCCTGTCTCACACTTGACCTTTAAAGAAGGTTAAACTTTGATATTTGAATATTTTTAGCTGTGGATTCCATTACACCCTCTGAGTTCCTGGATCATTTTGGAGCTGCCAGGAGGCTTTCTGAGAAGTGTGTGAAGGGCTGTCTGAGAGCTGCTAGCACATGTGTGTGGAGTGCTCCAAGCAGATTACTGCTGCCTGCTTTATGCAGCAATTGCTGAATATTGCTCAGCTTGGCTCTGCTGAATGAGGCTGCAAAAGCTTGTGGAGCTGCTGGCCTGCTCATCAGAAGGACATGCTGTGTGGAAGCTGTGTCCTTGAGGTTTTAATCTCCCAGAAAGTCTTTCAGAATTTTCCCTTTGTTTTGGCCTCTGTGGTGTTTGCTTCTAGTTGGGTGCTAGCAGAGTTCTGTTCAGAGGAGCCAGCCTATTTGCTGCCTTCAGCAGGTGAATGTGGTTTGAGAGGCCAGTGGCTTCTCCAGTGACAAGTGCTGGGATGTGCTGCTGGCACGGGCTCCTTCCACCCCATCAGCTGGGACGTCTGTGAAACAGAGGAACCTCCATTGAGATGCTGAGGGCCACTCGCAGAGGCCAGAGTCAATGGCACCTTGCCACCTTCACATAGCAACAGGGACAAATGCAGACTTGTTTTCAGGAGCAGGACATGCAGATGGCACTTCCTACCCACAGAGGCGAGGTGGTTCTTTGTCACTCTGCAACTGCAGGAGGGACTGTCTGGCCGCCCAGTTGCTTCACTGGGAATTCAGCTGGTTGGTGAGCTTGGCTCTTAACTGGCATCTCTGAGAGTCATCCTATGTGTCCCCTCAGGTGTTTTGCAGAACTCTGCAGGGTGACACCCTTGAGCTGGCCACAGATTTCCTCTTTGGACCACAGTGCTTCACCTCTTGTCTTTTTTTCCCCTGTAGGTCAGCACACCTGGTGTCACGATACCGCCCGCGGGCTCCCATCATTGCCGTCACACGTAATGACCAGACAGCACGTCAGGCCCACCTGTACCGTGGCATCTTCCCTGTCCTCTGCAAAGATCCCGCCCAGGATGCTTGGGCGGAGGACGTGGACCTCCGTGTGAATCTGGGAATGAATGTTGGTGAGTGGCTCAGTGAGTGGGCCTGGTGCTCAGTGGTCCTATGCACCTACACAGTGCTTCTGGGGTTAGTAATGGGGGCAGCGGGAATGAAGCTGGGTGCCTGTGGCGTAACGTCGCTTGCATGAGCATGATCACAACCACATCCATCTAGGAAATGGGGGAAGGAGTTGGTAACAGCTGCCTTTTGAGTTCCAGCAGCAAACCATGCTGGGGTTAGCATGAGATGCGCTTGACCTGCTCGGGGCTCCTGAGAGCAGGACTGCCCCGTTCCAAATCCCACGTTGTTCAATTTCAAACTCTGTCCACCAAAGCAAAAGAGTGGGCCAAGGTCCCACATGGGTGGGCATTGGGAGGACAGAGGTCTCATTACCAGCGCAGAGCTTGAGGCTGCCTGGTGCATGGTGACAAGTGATCTTCTGAGGGAAGCTACCTGACCTCTGTTCCCTGATCTCTCCTAGGCAAAGCACGTGGTTTCTTCAAGACTGGTGACCTGGTCATTGTCCTGACGGGCTGGCGTCCTGGCTCTGGCTATACCAACACCATGCGTGTGGTGCCCGTTCCCTGAGCGGTTGGCACCCACCAGCGATCACCACCTCTCCCTTCCCATCCCCTCCACTCCCCTCTTCCCTTGTGTTCTAGACCACCCATCGCTTGCACTGTCCTTGTCCCTAGAGTGGATGTAGGTTGCTAAATACCACCCAGTGCAACAGCAGGGGGAAGAGACCTTAAATCACTAAAACCAAGTTTACTTGAAGTGTTTAGGTTCATTGTTTCTTTTGTCCTCTGGTGTCTTAGTGTGTCCCGACCCCCAGCCTCCTCCATCCCGCACTCCGACGGCCCCGGGGGTGACCGAGCACAACTCGCCATCAATAAAGAGAAGCTGAAGCACCCGCCTGCTTGGCGCGTCCTTGCGCGGGGGCGGGAAGGGGTGGTGCTTGGAGGGAGGGTCCTACTGCACCGGGCTGGCGCCCCCTGCCGCCAGCGTGCAGCGCTAGAGAGCGTGAGAGTCTGGGGGTGGGAGGCGGCCAATGGGGTTGTGCTGCGTGGGCGGTGCCTGGCGGCAGGCGGCCAGTGGGAGGGCGCCGTGGCGCCGTCAGGAGGCCGGGCGCGCGGGGCATGACGGCGACGGGCAGCGCGCGGCCGCCGCGCAGGTAGAGGAGAGGGCTGCTGGGCCGGGGAGGTGGGTCCTGGGGCCGAGTCTGGGACCCAGATGGCGCTCGGGGAAGCTCCCAGGGGCTCTTGGGGTCCGGCGTGGGGCGGCGGGAACTCGCGGCCGGCGCCGGCCTGTCCCAGCAGCACCGCGCTGGGCCGGGGGGAGAGTGCGGAGACTCCGCGGAGCTGCCCCCGCCGCTCCGCGACAGGAGCCGGGCAGGGTCTTGCCGCTACCCGGCCCAGGGCCACCCGAGGTGGGCCCGAGTCCGGGCTGAGGTTGCGACCCGACTGCCCCGCGGCTTCTCGCCGCGGCCCCACGGCTCTCAGTGCTTTCCCGAGGCTGTAGCGGAGCCGCACGGGGCTCAGGCCGGGCCCTCTCCGAGCGCGGAGCGGCCCTGGCACTGGGCCTCAGCCCTGGCCGCGGCCGGGATCCCTGGTCGCCTGGCCCCGACGCCACACGGATCTGGGACAGGACCCGCGGAAGCGCTGTGGAGGCCGCTGGGAGTTGTGGGGACCTGTTACGGGGACAGGACATCCCCGTTCTCTCGCCGTCCGACCCGTCCGTGATCTCTGACCTCTCCCCACAGCAGCGCCAGGGACTCGCCGCTCCCCTCCAGCATCCCCGGCCGCGGCTCCGCTCCAGCACCAACCCGCGGGACTGAGATGACCTTGACCGCGGGGCACAAGGGCAGCCCCGAGAATCCCGCCTGGCCTCTTTCGGGCCTTGGCAGCCCGGCCACTGGAGTCTCCCGCCGACTCTGAGACCCCTTCGCTTGGCCTGCCTTTGCGGAGTCCAACCCTCTCTGCTGGCTGTCCTCTCCTGCCTCTCCCGCGCCCTCCCGTCAAGATCCAGCCGAACCCCGGTGCTGCCGGAGGGGTTCAGCCCGACCTGCATTGGCCTGGCCCCGGCACGGAGCCCGATACCGCGTAAAGGACAGGAGGTGCCCGCGCGGGGTCGGGAGGGTCATAGAGTCGTGAAATTATTGGTGTTGGGGCAGGCAGAGCATCAGCCCAGGGGTCCTGGGGAGTCTTAAGTGGTAGGGAGGGGAGTGTCAGCGCCTGGATGTCAGGCAGGGTGTCTGCAGGTCACTGGCAGAGTTCACTTTGCTGGGAGCTCCTATGCCACCTTCTCTGCCTCGTCTCAGACGTTCTGTGTTCCCGCTGTCTGTGCTTCACGCATGGTTTCGGACGCTCGGGATTTGGGTTTATCTGCCGAAGCAGCTTCCTACTAAAATCTGCCCTTAATGAGAGGGATTGTGTGAGCCACTGGAAAGTGTTTATGTCCCTGTAATGGTGCTGGAGACCTCCCTGTCAGCTGTGCCTAGAGTCCATCCCTGACAAACCTATGGGCTACAATGGAGTGAGATTGAGAGGAGAGGGGCGGCAGCTCCTCTTCTGGGTCTGACTGGTGTTTCTTGGAGCCCCCAGACACTCCTTGGAGCAGCCAGGTGCCATCTGATCTCAGACTGTAAGGGGGGGAAAAAGCCAGGATAGGGCTGTACAGCCCTCTGGCTCTTTGACTTTTGGGGGATTCCTGTGTGTTTGGTGCCTTCAGGGAGGGTTTATTGATGCCATTGTCTCCAGCCAGGGGTACCTGGCCCTATCCGTTGTGTGGTGCCCCTTGGTGTCAGCCCTGGTTAGGGCTAAATCTGCTCAAAGGGATTAAGCTTGGGGATTTAAGGATCAAGTGGGGGAGGCTGAAGCAGGCTGAGCTGTGGAGGGATTGGCTCCAGAGTGTAACAGAGCCTCTTTTATAGTGCAAGGGCAAAGGGAAGTGTGGCATCGCGTGGCTGAGGGTGTTTGTGGTGTAGGGCTGCCCAACCCAAAGATGTGTCTGCAGAAGCAGTCAGGAAAAAAACCTTTAATTGTGATGCCAAGGGATGTTATTGTGGTGCTTTTGTCCCTTGAGTCTCCCTCCTCTTTGAGACACATCCTTTGGCAAGAGTTATTCCAAAGAAATCCCACAACCCCTGTCTGTGCACCCCAGCCCCACAAGGCCTGTGCAGTCACCACCTGTTGGGGATCTGGGTGCCAGCCTGGTCCTAGCTGCACTTTTCCAGCAGCCCCATGTACATCCTGCATCTTGATGGAACTCCCCTTGTGCTTCCAGCTGTGGTTTATCCTGGCTCCAACATACCAGAGTACCGGGATAATGTTTTGGTTGGGCCCCTGAGGCTGTGGGGTCATGGGAGCTTGCATGTCTTTGAGTTTCAGGCCATTTGGGCACCACTTTTGGGGTCTAGCAGCCCCATCCTGGCTCTCCCCAAGCCTGGGGTGGGGTAGATGGGTTTCCCTTTGGAAGAACCCCTCAGAGTGAGAGCAGGGTGAGTTTGGTGGAGTAAAGGCAGTGAAGGAGCCCCTCTCTGTGTGTAGGAAGCAGTCCAGAGTGGCCTCTCTGCCTGGGCACTGCCACTGCAGCATCCTGCAGGCTCTGGGATGTACTCCAGCTCTGCATTTGTCCTGCTCTCTGCTGCCCTGGCTGTCCCCCACCTGCTCTGTCATTACCCCCTGTTCACTGAGCCAGGCTCTTTCCTCTGAATAACTTCCTGTCTGTGGGTCTGGTTGCTGTTTGCTGGCTCTGCCGCATGCTCTGACATTGCTTCTCTGGGATGGCACTCGGCACTGGCTGCTGGTGCCAGAGCAGCAGGGCAAATCTCTGGTAGTGGTTTGTTGAGGGCAGAAGCGTCACCTTTGTGGCCTGCTGGGAGATAACCTGCCTGTGCAGCGCAGGGAGCTTGTTTGCTTTACCTGCCGTGGCCGATAAGCGCCTCCGATAAAACTAATGATAGTAAATAACAGGCTCTAACAAGAGGGGAGTGATTAAGGCAGGTAGGTGGTGCCCTCAGTGTGAGCTCAGCTCTGAGGAAGGGGCTGTTTTGCTGCCTGGGAGAAGCAGACCTGGGGTCTCGCTGGCTGGAATCTCCACCACCTGGGAGTTTCACAGACCCACGGGTTTTCCCATCCCGACCTGCAGGAGGAGGAGAGGCTTGCTTTGGGGAGGGCTGTGTGCAGGAGCTGCCACTCCTTGGCTGCAAATTCTTGGCACAGAGTGCCCTTTTTTCCTCTCTTTCCACGTGACTTCAGAAATAACAGAAATGCTCCTGCTGTCCTCGAGCAGTGGAGACACTCATAGCTCTGTGTGGACTGGGACTGAAGGGAACGGATTTACAACTCTCCCCTCTTTGCCCTTGGTGACTAACAGGCTTCTCCCCACAGCATCAAGCCCATGCATGAGAAAGCAGCTTCCCTGAAGAGCCCGGAGCGCATGCACGGCCGTGACAAGCTGGAGGCATCCCACAAAGAGAAGAGTTTGGATTCCCTTGACAGCAGGTGAGGGGTAGCGTCCTGACCTCCACCAGCAAGTATTTGCCCCTTTGCTTTCCCCCTGTTGTGACCTCTCATCCGTCTCTGCTGCAGTCAAACCCCCAGTCAGGGCTCTTTGTTTCCCCCTGAAGTAATGGGTCTATCAAAGCAGGGAGGAGAGAGTGCAGTGGGGAAGGGGACTGGTGGTCCCACTGCTGTGGTTGCTGGGAGATTTTCACTGTGGTATGGATGTGGATGGATTCAGCCAAAGCCAGCTCTGTTCTCCTGCCTGGGCAAGTTCCCAAATTCCCAGGCTGCTGCCAAGGGCAGCTCTGGGCTCCTTGCACCACTGCTAGGGTGAGTTTTGGGTGCCACCACCCACTCGCCATCAGCCTCGTGCCAGAGATCAGCCTTCTGCAGTGGTTATTTAACATCTGCAGCGCCTAATGCTACAATAGATCACCCAAAACATGACTTCTTGGGGTCTCTTTGCTCCTCTACGTCTTGCCATGTCTTCTCTTACATTACACATATTTTAGGGGCCTGGTGCTTCTCACTTAGCTGATCATTACTGTTCCTTCCAGCTTCCACCTGAGTGAAGCCCTGAAGGATGAAGACATCAAGAAATGCCACCGGGAAGTGGTGAGTCTTTGGCTTTGTGAGGTGGTCCCTCACAGCCTGCCTGTTTGCCGTGGAGGAGCCTAGCTGGTGTCTCAGTTGTAGGCTGTGGGAGCTGTAGGTGAAGGTGCAGGACAGAGGCTCCTGCCAGTGTTTTTGGGGAAGTCAGTGATGGTTTTCCATCCAGACCAGAAGAGATAGTGGAAACCTTGACCATGACCCACTTTGTTCACATCTCTTTGAACCCTTTGGGTTGGTCAGATCATCCCCAAAGCAGAGCTTGTTGGTATATCTGCGAACAAGAGATGAGAAAGAAGCAGAGGGAGGAGGTGCTTTACCTCCCCTCATTTTGCCAGTTATTCAGAAGCATCTGGGAGGGTTGTGTGTGGAGCTGGCAACGGGTTTGTGCTGGGACTGGGGGATGTTTCTCAACCTGTGAGTCAACACCGTGAATCCCCTCTGGGTCCTCCTGGAATGCTCCCACCTGCACCCACTGCCATCCAGGATGGTGCCTACGCCACCCCCAGGCGATGCTGAGCCTTGATCCTCTTAGGGCACAGCTTACCCAGTGCCAGGGTGTGTGGAGCCAAGGTGACCTTCTCATGGCAGGCAGCGGGGTTCTGTGTGCCACCCAGTCCCACTGCCCTGGAGCCTTTTGGGCTGCGCTGGCTGTCTCTGCATCCTGGAATCTGGGGGCCAGCTGTATCCCCCAGGAGCCCCGATGCCTGGGGTGCATGAACCCGCCTCACAGGACAGACGGAGCGGATTTAATGCAACGAACCACTCTGGAGCCTTTAACTGGGTGCAGAATTATCTGAGAGCCAACCTGCTGAGCTCCTGCTGTGGCTGCAGGCAGCCTTTGAAGAGACAGCAGGAATATAAATAGCTGGATGGGGCGGCATGATGGGCACAAAGCAAGGGCTGTCATCGTGCCCCGAATAAGGGAAGAGCTGGAGGAAGAGCTAGAGGAGGAGCAGAGAAACTGCTGGCCGAAATAAATTGCCTGCAGATGAGCTCAGGAGCAACCTGGCTCCTTGCAGAGGCTCAGCAGCCTCCCCAGTTTTTTGAGGAAATGTTTATTTGGGAGGATGGAGCAGCATTTGCTGGGTGCTGGACTGTCCCACCCTCGTGTAGCCCTTGGGTACCGGCATCCCCAGCCTGGTGGGACCCCGGTCCATCAGTCCCGGGTGCGGACAGAGGGAGGTTCTGTTTCTTGGGTCTCCTTACTAGCAAGGTCACCCGATAACTTTGCTCTGCTTCGTTTCCAGTCTGCTAGCAAGTACAACTCACAGTACCACAAGCTGTTCAAGGACATCCCGACAGAAGAGAGCGTGCTCAAAGGTAGGTGACACCATGGCGGGGACGGGCACACGGGCAGCAGGGTCCCTGGTGCATGGTCTGTCATCACTTCGGCCTCTGCCTTGCAGTTTGCTCCTGTGCGCTCCAGAGAGACATCCTAATCCAGGGAAGGCTTTACATCTCCCCCAACTGGCTCTGCTTCTATGCAAACCTTTTTGGGAAGGACATCAAGGTAATGGGGTGGGAGGTCCACCCCACTGCAGTCCTTGTAGCTTATCCCCTCCCACACCCAGCCACCACCAAAACCTGCTGTGCAGAGGCTCAAGACCGAGGGGCAGAGTGTCTGTGCCTCCTGCTCCAGTCACTTGCGGTATCTGCCTGGGGAACCCAAATACTGGTTTGGTTTAAAATTCCCCAGTGCAAAACCTTTGACAAGCCACAGCAGCATCTGAAGGGAGATCAAAGGTTTGGGCATGGGGTGGGGGAAGATCTGAATCTCACTCAGCTTTTCTTCTTGATGTACAGTCTGATGTTTCCCATTAGTCTTGTGGATGGTGGGGATCTTGGGGAGAGATGACTTCCTTTAAAATGGGGCTGAAGGGCTGAATTATTTATATTGGCTGCTTGAAACAATCTCTGATGGAAGTTTGGGGTTTCAGTGCAGTCCTCCTGACATCAGTTACAACCCACCATGGTTTTAGTCCTCCCTGGGCCTGCAGTGGGGAGCTGTGGTGAAGGGTCCTTGGGGGAATGGCAGGGCAGTCCTCTCCCCATACCCTCACTGGGTTGATCAAGTAGAGTGATTAGCAGATATGTGAGGCCAAATGAAAGGGATGGGGATGCTGTGACCTTTAGTCAGTCCCAGGTGGTGTCTGGGAAATGCTGAATCTCTCTCTGCTTGGGTTATGATCCTGGCGTGTGATAAATCCCTGAACCCCCTGAGCCCATCCCCAGGTCCGTTTGCCCTTCAGGTTGTGATCCCGGTGGTCTCGGTCCAGCTGATAAAGAAGCACAAGACAGCTCGGCTGCTGCCCAATGGTCTGGCCATCACCACCAACGCCAGCAGGAAGGTACTACTGCCACTGGGAACATCAGTGCTGCTGCCAGGGGATGCCCTGGGCTGGGCTGGCTGTGAGCTGAGAGCAGGGAGCAAAGCAATTCCTGTCTCCAGCTGCACGCGTGAGCCGGGGGGGAGTCGGTGCTACTCGTTGTGCTGATTACCAGCCATGGCAAACACTGCGGCTTGCTTTTGTTTCTGAATTTCACTTTGTTTTGGGGCAAAGCAGAGCCAAGCCTGACTGGTCCCTGCCAGGCTCAGAAAAAACTCTTCAATGCCTAAACACAAGCAGGTGAAGGGTTTGGGCAAGTGCTCAACCCCAGCTAGTGGAAGGCTTGGTTAAGGGGCTGTGTGTTGTCGGACGCAGTGAGGTGATGTCTGAGTCCTCTCCTGCTCAGCAGCAGCCTGTCCCCAGCCAGGGAACGGGGGTGCTTTGCTGTGAGGTTCTAGAAGGGGGTGGCACAAGGCAGGATTAAGGCATTCGCAGTGGTCTGGTGGCAGAGTGCTCTACACATCACATGGGCTCTGTGCTGAGTGAGGGGAGCACCCACAGGGATGTTTTCCATCTTCCCAACCCTGTTTGCTGCTGCAGCCCTCTGGGCTGAGCACAGAAGGCTCCGTGGGAGCAGCAGGGAGTGAAACTGCCCCAAAAAAATCTGGTCTGGGTTTTATCCAGCTGCAAAAATAACAGCAGGGAAGCTCCATAGGGAGGTGCTGGTGGGGTGAGGAGGGGACATGGCTCCCCCAGGATAGGAGATTCAAGGGCAGGACATCTCTGCCTGTGGAGAACCAGACTTGGGATGGGGGTGGAGTATGCCCTAGCAGTGTCTCTCTTTCTCTTGCAGTACATCTTCGTGTCCCTCATTTCCCGCGACAGTGTCTACGATGTCCTGAGGAGGGTCTGCACGCACCTGCAGGTACCTGGCCCAGCGTGTTCTTGTGGCTGTGGGGCTCTGCACTCACCCTTGGCTGCATTTCAGGACGCATAGCTCTTTGCCACCAGTTCTGAGGCTTTGGGCTGGAGCAAGAGGGTGGAAACAGGGGCAGGAGCTGTGCCCTGAGCACATCCTGTCCCTGTGAGCTGCCACTGGCCTTTTCTGGGTCACGGATGACAGTGGGAGAGCTCGGAGTTCCTGCTCTCTCCCAGGGCGTGGGGGTGAATTATTTATAATCGGGTAGCAAGACCAGTTCTGCCACTGGGTGCACCGCTGCCTTTTCCCTGGATCTCAAGTTTGAAAAGGAGGAAAAATGGAAAAGTGGAAAAAAAAATTTGAATAAAAATTCTTTGGAGGGAGAAGACATCCATCAGCCCTGAAGCTGGAAATGCAGGATTTGGGGACTTCTCCCACTGCCAGACTGGGGAATGAATCTCTTGAAGAGTTCTAGGCTCTGCCCAGATGGTCTTCTTTTTATCCTGTTGGGAGCTGAGGCTGATGGCAGGAGCTCTGAGCTCACCTTTATTGGGTTCTTGGGAGTGGGAAGCAGGAAAGTTGTGCCCTGTCTGCTGCCAGATGCTCTTCTGTGTCCCCCAAATCATTGTGCTTGCAAGTTTCAAGCAGCTGCTCTTCACAGAGTCACCGTAAAAGTCCAAATTCAATTTTCTGGCTCAGGTTGATGCAGGGAGAGGCAGCCTTCTAACACCTACTGCTTTCTTCTCCTAGGTTTCAAGTAAAAAGAGCTTG
This sequence comes from Rhinopomastus cyanomelas, assembly GCA_013400115.1. NCBI lineage: Eukaryota > Metazoa > Chordata > Aves > Bucerotiformes > Rhinopomastidae > Rhinopomastus > Rhinopomastus cyanomelas. The sequence continues at coordinate 31,602 of VXBP01000094.1, read as the reverse complement.
AGCTTGAAGGAGTTGGCGGAGGAGCCTGACGGCGTGTCGCTGGTAAGGGTCAGGACAGTTTGGGGTTTGGGGACAGAAGGACTCCTCCTGCCACAGGCAGGAATGCGGCTGCCTGTTCCCCTTGGTGGGTCTAACCCCTTCCTGCACGCTGAGTTGCTCCGCTCCCCTCATTGCCAGCAAAGGTTGTGCAGGAACGTGGCCATCACCTTTGTGGCTCATCCTCTGGGGTCCTTGTAGCCCAGCTTGGCAGGTGCAGGCAGGTCAGGAGGGTGATTTGGACTGGACTGGTTGGTTTCAGGAGTCCCTTTATAGATGGAAGAACTTGAGAGCAATGTAGAAAGGCATCGCTGCTTTGGTTGTGTCACTGGGGGCTGGGGGTGTGGGTGCCTGGTCCACAGTTGATGGTCTGGAAATGTGGGCAGAATATCCTAAAAGCTGTGGGATGAACAGGGCAGCTTGTAGCTTTCCAGGGCTGAAATGGGAGGAGGATGCAGGTTGACAGCACCTTATGTTTCTGAGGGATGTAGTTCCAGCCCCCGGGGACTGTGGTGGAGGAAGCCCCTCATCTGCCACCCTGTTCATTCCATTGCCTTTCTGGAGAGCTCTGGGACTGGGATGCTGAGCTATGGGTTGGGTAAGGGGCTCTTGGAGGTTGACAAGCGATTGTGTTAAGCTTCAAATGGTCATGAGGCTGCAGTAGGTATTTGAAGCAGGCATGGGGTGTGTGGGCAGGTCTTTCCCATGTCCCCACTGTGTCCCTGTCATGGAGGACTGGCCCTCCCCACGGATGACATGTTGGGTGTGCTGGTGTTTCGTGGAGTTGCTGTAAGGCTCAGGACTGAATCTGGCCCCACTACATCCTTGATACAGCTGGTTTAATGGGGCAGCTTAGTTCACGTGGGACTGCTCCTGCAGGAGGTGATCGTCCCGGAGGGCAAGTGGCGGAAGGTGTCACCAGGTTCGCTGTCACTGTCACTGCCTGACGCTGACTACCAGTGCATCCACCGGGCCTCTGTCAGCAGCCTGAGCACCAAGGAGAGCTCCTTCACCTCCGAAGAGCCCCTTGTTTCAGGTGAGGGTTGCGTCCCGCCTAGGGGTCTGGGGTTTGTGCCCTGCCCTGCTCATGGTGCTGGGTGCACATGTCCGTAACTCCCATGTTCATCTGTTCTCAGCGGGTTGTGAGCCCTCGGCGTGGCCTTGCAACACCTGTGCTGGCAGCATTAGCCCATGAGGGAGGAACATCTGATGCTTAGGGGCTCCTGGTGGCCAGAGGAGCACAAGGGTCTGCCCAGTGTCACCCCAATGCTCACTTTGGCTTTGCATTGCAGAAAGTGCAATAAATACTGAGGAGGAGCTGGAGGTGGAGCAGAGCTGTGTGGCAGAGCTGAGACCTTCTGACTACCAGCTCCTTAAGATCTTCATTGTGCTGTAAGTGTGGTGAGGACAGTGGGGAGACCATAGGGAGGTTGGGATGTATCCAGGGCCAGGCCGTGTGCGCCGTCTCGACCACTGGTTGCAGAGTGCTTGTTCCCCTGCTCCCAGGATCTGTCTGCTGGTGGTGTCCTCCTCGTACCTGGCATTTCGTATCTTCCGTCTGGAGCAGCAGCTCTGCTCTCTGAACCGGGACTACCTCTCCCGTGGGTACAGGAGGTGAGGTCCCCGAGGGCACTGTGGGGCAGGTGGGGCTTGTTCCCTGGTGGTTCCCAGGTCCTAAGAAGCACCAGGGTATCTCTGTGGAGCTGGGCTGTGGGATGGAGAGAAGCACAGACAGGAGCTGGGGTCATCAGGGGTATCTCACTTCTTGTGTCCTCCCTTGTCTTACCCTGCTCTCTGCTCACAGGTGACCATTAGCCTGGTGCTGGCTGAGGATGAGTGTCACTCCACGTATGGGTCCTGGTGCAGCATCCTCCTGGGACAGCCCTGCTGTCCTTTGGCTGGTAACAACAGGACCAAGTACCTTCTCTCTTCCTGCTGGCACCCATTCCCAGCAGGACCCCCCAGCTGGTCCACAGCCACTGGTGCCAATTCCCCATCTCACTGGAAACCCCTTTTCTCCCTGGGATTCTGCTGTGCCACAGCGCTGGACAATAGCTGGGGGTTGCTGAGCAGTTGGGACTATCCTGTAGGACTTGCTGCTGAAACGGGTGCAGGTTTTTATTCCAGATTTTTGTGTTTTTCTTGTTAAAAGACAATACCAGGCTTCCCAGGAAGCGCTGAAATGCAGGTGAGCTGCTGCTCTGGGTGCAGCCCCGACAGCAGCTCTGGATTGAACCTGCCTGTTCACTACCCTCTCAGCACTTGTGGGCTGGAAGAATGGCCCCAACCCTGAGGAGAAAGGTGCTGCCAGTTTTGTGGGGCATCATCCCTGCACCCAAGGGTTCAGGAACAGTCTGCACCAGCCCCCAGCCCTTCTCTCCAGGAGCACAAGGCCACCTTGGGGTGTGCATCCCCCGCAAAGCACTTTAGGGTCCCCCAGAGCAGGTGTCCTCACTGCAGACTGCCCTTGGCAGTGGTGCTGGACCAAGCCCTCATTAGCCCCGCTCACTTCGCTAGACATCCCGAAAGGAGCCCATGGCTGGCACTGGTGACCGTCCCTGATGGCTGTGTTGCTGCCCTGGTTCACAGTGGCCTCATCACGGTGTGGAACCAAGCATCAAGGGACCTGCGCTGCAGCCTCCCCTCAAGCGCTGGGGCAGCAGGTGATCCCTGGGTGATTCCTTCTCATTTTCTTTCTGTTCTCTTTTTGGGATGGGGTGGGAACAAGTGCTGATGGGGCCAAATTCCCACGCCCTGGGGCAGAGCTCTCTGCTGGCTCAGGGCTGGGAACGGCTTTTAAAGGAGAATAAACCCAGGATTTTGTAGCATGTGGCTGTCTAGTGTCTTTGGAGCACTGCCAGGCTCTGAACCCCAGCGTGGGTCTCCCAGAACTTCTCCTGTCCCAGTGCTCATTTGCTGGCTGCGTCCTCAGGACGCGGATTACGTTGGGACAGTCCTGTCTTGTCATGGGCAAGGGTGGCATCACCTTGTCTTCCCCTTGAGGTCAGTGGTGGTGGAGCTGGAGTTGTTTGGGTCCCAGTGTCGCAAGCTGGAGGGGTGCTGGTGAGTGCTCAGCATCCTTTCTCCACACCAGGGACTGTGTGTGGTACCCTCATCATGCTCGGGTGGGGGAAACCAGGCTGGGAGTCTGGCCCAGATTGGGGCAGGGGCACCAGGTGGCTTTTGGGGATGCTCGGTGCCAGGGCTAATCCTGTGTAGGAGGTGGATGGTTTCAGCAGGTGGCAGCACAAACCAGGCTGTGACAAGGTGCCGAAGGACCACCCTGGCCACAGATGCTCTGAGGAGGCTGCTGAGCTGCAGTCCCATCCTGCTGAGGTGAACAGGGTGGGCCTTCCTCCTCCCTGAGCATCTGCAACCCAAATCCTATCTCTGCTAGGCTGGCCCGGGGAACAAAACTGCATGAAATTGGCCCAACTTGAAGCCACAGTGGAAGTGGTGGCAACGGGTAGTGTCACCTGCTGGGGACTCACTGGGCTTGTTCTGCCAGCACAGCTGCTCAACTGGGATTAGGGTTGGTTGTTTCTAAAAACAAGTTGGTGCTCAACAGGTTCCACTGCAGAGTGGGGCTTGTGGCCCCCAAAATGCAAATTAGAGGTTTAGGATGGGGTCTTAAAAGCAGGTCCCTGTGCTGAGCTTGGGCCAGATGTGTGACAGTGGTGATGGCCACCTCCGCTCCTCTTGGGGCTCTGGTTTATACACTATGGTGGGACAATCCACAGGGACAGTTGGCTGATGTGAAGGAGGTTTAGAGGAGCCCTAGTTGCTTCTGAGGGGTCCCTGCTGCCGGGAGCCAGTTGCAAGGCTCTGGGTTTGTTTTGCAGTTGGTGTTTGCCTGCCTGGCTGGTGTGTGCTCTCACGGAGACGCCCTGCTTATTTGCCTTTCTTTGTGTAAAGCAATGCCACGTAAACCTGCCTGCAACGGTCCCCTTGTGGCTGTCCCTTGGGGACAAGGAGCACAGAGTGCCTACCAGATGAACCTGAACCCTGACGGTCCTCCAATCACACCCACCATCCTGCCCAAAACAACCCCTGAGGAGAGGATTAGGAGATTAAACCAGCCTATCTGCCTGCCTGCACGGGGGCTCGGCTCCTCACCACCTGTTCCTGCTCAGCTTCACTGAGAAGCTGCTGCAAGACCCAAGGCTCTGCCCATAAGTGACTGCCATCATGACCGCAACACTGTCCCACAGCAAGAACCCACGGGGCAATGGCACAGAACATGGGAAGACACCAACAAGCGGGGGGTTTAGTTGGCATTTTATTCTGACCCAGGAGCAGCAGTGACGTTGCCCTGGCGGAGCCTCACAAAGTCCAAAGTGAATTGATCCCCTTCAGGGAGCAGCTCAATTGCACTTCAGCCATCTCCTGGAGTTTCACTCTGACTGAGTGGTGGAAGGGGTTTGGTGCTGGAGAGGTGCCCTGGCCTGCCAGCTGCTCTCCCATCCAGGCAGCCTCAGAAGGAGGGGAACAACCCCAACCCTCGTTTCACCCCAAACCAGTTTCATTTGGGTGTTTTGGAGGAGCCTGGGCTGTGACTACTTAGCTTTCTCCCAGCAGTGACAGTTTAGATCTTCCCAGAGCAGATTCTCAGTGCTATGCTGGGTTACACCAGTGGGGCTGAGCTAGGTGAAGAGCTCTGGGTTAAAAATAATCCTTCCCCCTCCTCTTTTCCAAGGGTTGTCTTTACTGGACTTTCCTCATCCAGTTTTCATGCCAGGGTGTGGTTGCTCTGCCTGACAGCTGAGCAACCTACTCTTTGCTTCTCACAAGGTTAGAGATTGTTCTTTATCCTGCAACCACATCTCCTTTCCAGTTCTCCTCAAGGCTAAGCCTGTCTTTTAATGAGGGTCTGCTCTGCTATCCAAGCTGTCAGCCAGCAGCACGGCAGGAAAAGTGTTTCAGTTAAGGACTTCTGGGGGTTGAAGGAGACCACAGTTATCTTTGGCTGTTCTTCCTCAGACTGTCCTTTTCTTCTCCCTGGTGCGCGGGATGGTTTTTAATATTGAGAAACAGAACAGGCTCTGTGCTAGAGGAACGGCTGCCTCGTGTACCCCGAGAGCAGCGAGTGCTGATGGACTCTCCCTGAACAGAGAAGACCTAAAATCTTAATGAAAAATAATCCAACCCAACCTTAAAGAGTGAGTGTTGCTTTTCATTAATTTTCCTTGCCTAGCACTGGATTTCTCAGCTTCCTACTCATCTTCCAGCAGTGCAGTGGGTTTTAATGTGTAATGAGACTGAACAGGCATGAGGGACAACAAAAAACCCCACAACTACTGCTGGACAGCCCAGGAGCACTGAGCTGAAGCAAAAAAAAAAAAAACAAAACCCTGCTGATAGTGTGTTTGTTCTCTGTTCTTTGATGAATTGTAGCATTTCCTTTGAGGTCACATCTTGTGACTCGATGCTGTGGCAGGTTTTCAGGGATAAAAAGTCTTGCTGCTAAGTTCCAGACTGGGCCAATGCTGTGAGCTGGAGGCACAGATTAGGAACAGCCATGGTGCAGAGTTTGGGGGGCCTGGTTTTAAAAGGCATTTGCTAAACCAGGCTGAGGAATGGGAGTGCTTGTGGCTGATTGAAACTGCCTCACGAGGGTGTGTGGGGCAAACATGGAGAAGTCTCTTTTGCAGCCCATTTGACCACAGTGGTTAGAGTAAAAATCCACCATCTCCAAGGATTTCTCAAGGACAGCGAAGTGACTTTCTGGTGAAAAGTTCAAAGGCCAGTGATTTCCAGAGGGATCTAAAGCTTTTCCAGGAGGGAATGGGGTGTTTGGGGGGTGTAGCCATGCTGGAGGGATTACATTCTTCTTTGGGACAATCCTGCACATGGGCATTTCTCTCAGGCACTGGGGTTGTTGCCTTGTGGCTGGGGAAGGCAGTTCAGTCAGTTTTTTGGGCTTGGGAGGGGCCCAAGCTGGATCTCTATCACTTCTGTGCTAGTTTTGTGATGAGAGCTTTCCACTCTGATCTCTTCTGGGTGATGTAGGAGGGGGTGAGGAGCTGCAGCAGCAGCTCAGGCTGGCCCCTGAAGTATCCCTGACATAGAGCCTCTGCGTTGCAGATCACATACATCCCGCAGTCATAGCTGTTGTGCTGGGCAGGCGCCTTCTCCTCCACAAAGGCTGCTTTGTCCCCTCTTCTGCCCAAGAAGGCCTCCAGCTTCCCCGCCACTTGCTTGGCATGAACAGAGTTGCATTTACTGTGGGAATCATAATGGGAGAAGCAGTTTCTGTCCCTGAAATAAACCAGTAAGCTCCAGTGAGTGCCCCCAGCAGCCTGGCTGGAGTTGTCATTGATGGGCAGGAAAACCAGCCTCTTGCGCATAAGGTCCAGTGGTTGAAGGAACATGGCTACTTCTTCCTGACTAAGGGCACACTTAATGAACTGAGCCACTTCGGGGCCAATAAAACAAACCTGATCGCTGAATTCTTGGAACTGGTGGCTGGCAAAGTACTCAAACGCAAACCCAATGATGTGGTCATTCAGCCAGTTTGGGGGTTCCAGCAAGGCAATGTCCGACTGCCTCAGCAAACTGTCCATGTAGCTGAGAACCACAGGGTCCATGCTGTGCAGGTTGGGGCCGCAGCGCTACAGGAAACTTCCAAGGCTGGAACAGAGAGAGAAGAGGGATTAAGGAGTGTGCTCAGAGCTGGGACAAGGCATAGCACAGCAACTACCTTCAGTTCCTCACAGCAGGCAAAACCCTGGGTTTCCCCGGTGGGTATTTGAGGGACCAGCATTGGCCAGTTGGACTCGAATCACTAGCCAGATGAGTGGCTCCAGTTAGAGAAGTGTTTCCCTCTTATGATCTTAACCTCAAAGCAGAGATTTCAAAGCAGTTCCTGCTTGAGAGCTGCAGACACGCCTTCAGATCCGTGCTTCCCCTGCAGCTCTGTGATCTAAAAGTCAGTTGGCGTCTCTGTGTTTCACCTGCACAGTCACAGTCGCTGTAGTTCTGTGTGTTGCTGGGTTCCCTGACAGAAGGCTTTGTGGGGCCATCTGAGAGGTGTGTGGTCCTTTTCACCCAGCAGACAGCACCACAGCTCAGTGCCGGACATACGAGCTGTCCCAGGAAAACGTGCTGGCCCACCAACACAGCAGGCAAGGCGGCGATGAGCAAAGAGAAACAAAGCAAACCAACATGACAGACAAACCGGTTCCCTGCAGGGGAATCATGAGGACAACTTGCTACCCAGCCCGTGGGGGCATCAGTAGCTCAAGGATCCCCAAAGCTGTGTGGTCTGCAAAATGCCCATGGCTTTGCGGCCCAGTTTGCCAAGTCTGTGCTCACCAAAGGTGCTTGTGTGAAGGCTGAGGGGGTGAAGAGCCCTGCAGCCTTGCAATGCTGATGGCCATGACTGAGCAGAAGTGGCTGCTCACACCAACCCCCTCTTTCCAACCTCTGACTACTCCATTATTTGTCCAGCTTGCACTTCTTCCCTCTTCATCTGCACCTGCTTCCCACAAGCAGAGGTGGTAAAAAGGCATCTAAATATTCAAGTAGCCCCTTGTCCTCCCCACTCCTGTGTTTGGGGACTGTGCTGGTTTGATGGTTAAAGGCAGAACCCTCCAGAACAAATTGTTAGATTCCCCTCCCACCAATAAAGGAAGGGAATATAAACTAATTTGAAAAATAGAATAAATGGTAACATTTATTCAAAACAAATTTAAATGAAAGAAAACAACAAAGACAAAAGCCTTCACAATAAAGAGAAGGAAAATTTAGGGAGATGGTGTAAGGAAAGAACTATGTAGAAAAGGCAACTGGATGTAGTTCTGGCCTCCACTGGACACGGGGGCACTCAGCACAGGGTAGCAGCAATGGGCAGCCGCAGCTGGCTGCACCGTAAGAGGGGGAGGGAAGGAAGAATGGCATGGGTTATTGTGCACCTTTCCCCTGTGTGTGCCCGTCATCTGGTGATTGAGACTCTGCCAGCTCTGCTCTGCTGGTGTTCACCCGGCAGCCATGTAACCAGCCCCTTGCAGCCCTCTTCCCCCTTGCAAAAAGTGGAGCCACACTTAGAACTGGTTTACAGCAAACATGCAAGTGCAAAATCCCCTCCCAATCTACCACCACAGTTGATAAAAGCTTACAGAGAGAGTAAACAATATCTTGCTGGAGAAGAGCAGAGGAGCCCAGCAGGCTCAGAACACATGGCTGTGCATCCTTTATCCTCCACAGCTGGGCCCGGAACTGCTCCTAGCCACCACCCTCCCCCAGCTTCCAGATGTCCTGCTGGTACAACAGTCCCCCCAGTACTCTACCCCACATTTCTGTTCCATCGCAGGGCACAGAGAGGAGCGGTTTGGAAGCTACATCAGTTTTCTGGGTCCTAAAACCTAACCCATCACAGGGACGTACTCCAGGGACTTCAACAGCTCAACTGGGCAAGACTTCTCCCGACTTCCTTCTGTTAACTAGGTTATCTTGTAGCCACTGGTCATTCTACCAGTCCTCTTTGGACACTGCTGCAGGTGCTGTCGCAAGGCAGGATTCAGGTGTGTTTCAAGAAAGAGGTTGCACAGAGGTGCTCCTCAACAAACAGTGTGAAACGCTCGCTGGCACCAGACTAGGATTTAGAACCCCTGCTACATCCACCTCAGCTTCCCTTCTGCTTTTGTATCATCAGCCTCTGATGGTTATCTCCTTGCCAGCAAAAGGCTAGAAACGCGGCAACTGGGGACAGTGGTGTGACATGAAGCTGGCATGGTCTCACCCTTTCCTCATCTATGTCAAACACAGCCTGAAAACATCTTGGAATTTCTTAAAGCACTGCGTGAAAACTAACACCGACGAGAGGGCTTTCCTCTGCTTCGCTGTAAATGACATGCTGATGATCTGTCGCTAGCAGGTACCCTGCGCGCTGTGCTGCTTGGGTGCTAGGGAGAGCTAGGTTTGTACTGCCTGGCGTGACGAAGAGCACGCATGGAGAGGACCTTCCAGAACAGGTATGCATAGATTATGGGAGGTTGATATCTCAATCGTTGGCAGGGTGGCAGCATCTTGGACCTGTCAATAACAGGGTGGATAGAGCTCACTGCGTGTCAGAAGGAACATGTCAGAAGGAGGGGCTGAGGGGAAGGATCTGGGCCTTGAAAGCACTAATAACTATCTGCGTGCTGCTGCTGCACCCACAGGATGCCGGGCAGCAACAGTCACTGAAAAGGAAGGGCAGCATCCACTGTTGCTTGCACTGAGCCAGGCACAATGGCATTTGGACACGCTTCCCACAGGAATGACTCAAACTCTGCCTGAGTTTGTGAAACAAATCATTTGCAACAGCCTGCAGTACAAAAACAGACTAAGAAAAACCCCAGCAGAAGTCCCAGCAGCTCTGCAGCCTGGATGTGGTCTTGTGTGAGGAGCTCTCTGTCTTCTGATCCAGATGCGACTGCTTTAACATGGTTGCTCATCAGGATTGATGTGTATCAGCAACAGCATGGCCAGCAGGACTAGGGACCTCATTCTCCCCTGCACTAGGGAGGCCTCCCCTCGAGTACTGGGTGCTGTTCTGAGCCCCTCACTTCAAGAAAGAGATTTGAGGGGCTGGAGCAGGTCCAGAGGACCAATGAGACTGAGGAAGGAACTGAAGGAAAAGTCTGATGAGAAGCTGAGGGAGCTGGGGGTGTTTAGCCTGGAGGAGACTCATGGAGGGGACCTCCTCCCTCTCTACAACTCCCTGAAGGGATATTGTAGTCAGGTGGGGGTCAGGCTCTTCTCCCAGGCAACCAGCACCAGGATTGAGAAGGCAGGGCCTGAAGCTGCCAAAGGGAGGGTTGGGTTGGATGTTAGGAAGCCCTTCCTCACAGAAAGGGTGCTCAGAACCTGGAATGGACTGCCCAGGGTAGTGGTGGAGTCTCTATCCCTGAAGGTGTTTAAGGACAGACTGGCTGTGGCCCTTAGTGTCCTGATCTGGTCGCTGTGGTGATGTTAGGTCCTGGGCTGGGCTGGATGAGCTCAGAGGGCTTTTCCAGCCCAAGTAATTCTGCGATTCTATGATTCATATGATGTCCTGGATTCTCCTTTGCTGTGTGCTTTTCCTGCTTCCCCTTCTCCCATAGATGCAAAAAATATAGCAGCTGGCTTTCCACTGGAGTCTGAGCGGGACAGTTGACTGGGGGAGGAAGGGAACACCCTGTGCGCTGTTAATTTTCCACTCAGCAGGAACATCGTTTGGTTTGAGTCAAGAGGAAAAAAACCCCAAAACAAAGGCATTTGGCAGCTTCCTATAGGCAGGAAGGGAGAAGGGCTGTAGCAAACATTCAGCTGCCACTAGCTACTACAATTAATTTTATTGCCATCTGGTATTTGTGAGTTCTGCAGGATGAGTCACCGTCTGCAGCATACTTAAAGGAAAACCCTCTCGAGGTTGGACGCCTGTCAGAGCCACTTAAGGTAAGCAGTGAGGGCCGAGAAAGCATCATGGAGCTGTAAAAAGCCACCTGAGAGGTTCTGTTTGGAAGATCCTCCCTGCAAAAGCAGCAGGTGAAGCAGGGAGATGGGTCTGAGCACCTTTGGCAAACAGGGGTGTGGGAATCCAGTGGCACATCATGAGTATCTCTGCTCAGACACAGCCAGGTTTTGCTTCCTGAAGGCTCAGGCACACTCTGTTCAGCAGCTTTAACAGAAACAGGAATAAACAGTGACGCAGGCCAGGCATGTTTGGTGCAGGTTGCCAGCAAGAGTCTCACTTGTTCCTTTTCTCTGCCTGTTAGTGGCCAGGGTTTGTGCAAATGCTGTTTGTGCATCCTCAGCTTCTCTGAGGGGATGTTAAGCTTCATCTTTAGCACAAATTGGATCCTTAAAGAAATGGGGCTCCTTTGTGTCCAGGACACAAGGCAAAGTCTGTGTTTTGTAATCCTCAATAAACAATCCCCAAACCTGTTATTTTCACAACACAGACCTTCCCACCTGTAATTGTGGCCTTTGCCTGTAATTGTGGCCTTTGCTCTGAAGGCAGCACTTGGGAATGAAACTTTCTAGTAATTGAGTGTAAAGAGGCAGCAGTGGAGGAAAGAGCATCAATGAAGGATGAATCAGATTCCCTAAAGTCTGCTTTAATACATTAAAGGTACCAAGGACATCCAGAGTGAACACTTCAAGGTGTCACATCACTCAACTGAATGAAACTTATGGAACACTGAAGTAAATACAAAAAGCCACCTGAAAGACAAATGATTCAAACTAAGAATAGGAGGGATGGAGTAGTTTCCAGCGCCTTGGCTGAGGTCCCTAGGACGATAAAAAGTGAAGACCTCAAGGTTTAAACCTTTCCTTTTACTGGAAATGCAGTATGTGGACACCATGCCAGTGATCTCAGCAGCAGTCGCTGTTAATGATAGCAGGGTCAGACAAGGAACATCAGTGTATGTTCATCAGCGNTCCCTTCCAATCCGTAATGATTCTATGATTCTATGATTCTATCAGCGTGAGCTGGGCTGGGCTACATGCACCCAAGTAGCTGAGCTAATCAGTCTCCTGACAGAGCCAGAGAAGGAACTCGAGCAAAATCAGACAAGAAAGCCAGAGAAGAGGCGAGCGTCTGGTCTCCATTCAGTATCAACTATCCTTTTGTAGCCTAGAGACTGCAATTCCTGCCTCATACAAGAGTAAAGCCCCTGTGGATCCAACAGGCCCTGAACCATAGAACCATCAAGGTTGGAAAAGACCTTCAAGATCATAACATCCAAGCGCAGGTGAATAGTAGGTGCAGAAGAAAACAGCAGTTCAGTCCACCCGATGCCCAAAGCTTTCTGTTCCTAAGATTCCCCAAAGCCGAGTGGTGGGGCTGCTCCACACAGCCAGGCCCCAGCTCTGCTTTACAACGTCCTGCAGGGCAGTAACCGAAACGCCAGACGAAAACCAAACCCGACACCACTGACCCACCCGCGTTCAGCCTGCGAGACAAGGCTACCAAGAGCTAAGAAGGTTGGAGAATCCAACGGCCTGAGTGCCCGAGGGCTGTAGGTGCCATCACGACAGGAGCTTGGGCTCCTGGACGCGGTGTTGGAATAGGCGGTGTTGGAATAGATGGTGCTGGATCAGTTCCCTCTGCCCTGACGGAGATCTGACCGAAGGCAGCGGAGGGCAGCACCGCGGAACTGGGCTGACTTCCAGAGCTGACTCCGGCGCCACCCGACCCGCTTGACCCGCTCCCGCTGGGGTAGGAGCCGTGGGCACCCCAGGCAGGGATTAGTCCTCTTGACACAACGGCGGGGAGAGAGGTGGGTTCGCCCCGGTCGGGGTGCCGCTCCCTGCGAGTCCGCCCAGCCCGAGCGGCGCCCACGGCTCCGGCTCCCCTTTTCACCATTTTTTTACCCCACCCCAGCCGCCGCCGCCGCCGCTCACCTGTAGCCTCATCGCCCGCCGCAGCGCCGAGTCCCGCCGCGTTGCCGAGCGCTGCTGTAAAGCAGGTAGCTGCTGAGCGTCGTAACGTCGCCGCGTGCGCGCACGCGCGCCTGGAGGGGCGGAGCCGCGGTGGGGCAGGGGCGGTGCACGCGCCAGCCCTGCCCCGGTCGTCCCCTCCCCTAGCGGTGGCAGGAGCGCGCGTCTAGTCGGCCAGCGCCCGGGCGGCGGCGGCGGCGGGAGCCG
>VXBP01000094.1:0-18919 GCA_013400115.1 Rhinopomastus cyanomelas | reverse complement strand
GCCCGGGAGCGACAGCCGTGGGATGTGCGGCGCCCTGAGCCCAGGTGAGTGACGGTCGGGGGCGGGATGGGGGGGTCGCCGCGTCCCGCTTCGGTGTCAGGCGAAGCCGCTCGCATCGCCTGGTGCCGCCGCCGGCCCACGGGAGCCTTTGTTCGGCGGGAGGAGGAGAAGTAGTAGTAGTAAGGCGAGTCTCTCCCGGTGGTGGGTCCTGCCCGCCGGCCCCAGCGTGGGAGAGCGGGGTTGGGGCGGAGGGGCTGCTGTGTCACCACGCCTGGTGCCCTCCGTGAGGACGGGTCAGACCCTGCGGACACAGGGGAGCCGGCCAGGGCGGGGAAGCCTAAGCCCCCCTGCGGGTGTCCGGTGTCATCGGTGCGGTCGTGGGTCCCCGCCGCGAAGGGGAGCGGCCACGGCCGCCGCGATGGCCCCGCTGACTGCGGGCTGGCGGGTCCCGCCCCGTCGCGGCGCGATCTTCTCAGCTCCAGCGCCCGGTGCGGCACCACTGCGGGAGCGCTGCCCTCCGGACCTGGGAACGGGCGCTTTTCCCTTCTGGAATTTTCCGAAATGGAGCCGAAATGTATTTTGCTTTATTCTGACACCCTCCAGCAATGGGTCTGGCGGCTGGACCTGCGGTGGGTTCCGAGCCGGGTGTTCCGCATCGCCTCTGTGCATCACTCTGCGCTCTCCACTCGTCCCGAGCTCGTGCATCTGTCCGCGCTCCCCGCTCGTGCATTGCTCTGTGCTCGTGCATCTGCTCTGTTTGCGTTTTCATGCCCTGAAGTCGAGGTGAACTGGAGCATGAGCTCAGCAGAAACAGTGGCTTCCCTGTCCGTTGCTGCAGTGTGTTACCCATTGCATGGGGAGAGAAATCAGCGCAGCCTTCTGCTTGGGCAGCAGTGAAGCGCTGTAATGAATTGCTTCACGGATAGATTATTAGTAGGGAAAATGGGTTCCTGGCTGGCTCCAGTGCTTTCCTGGCTTTTTTCCCAGGGGAGCGCTAGGGAGTGACAGGGGAGCATTGGTCCCTCCCAATGAGAGGTGCATGGGCGCGTTGGCGATGGGCTCTGAATGCTTAAGCGTGACTTTAACCAGCTGAGCTGAGCCATTGGCTCCAGCACACTCTGGCTGGGATCAGAGAGGTATCGTTATTGCTGCAGACCATCTCCTCTTCAGATCATAATCACTGTTACCTCATCTTTGAGTAAACTCATCCCTTTCTCATTTTCTCGTTTCAAATTTTTCATAAATTAAATCACGAGTTTTGTTTTCTCCTTGCAAGAGCTATCCCAGCCTTTCTTCTTTCTCCTGACTGTGACTTTTTCATCCCCAGAGCCGTTGCAGAAGCTGCTGGTGGTGATGAAGGTAATTGACCAGCACTGGCATGTGATTAAGCAGCTTGTGTTTCCTGGGCTATCAAAGATGATGCAACTTTACCTGTGTTTCTTTATTTATTGCAGTCAATATGGAACTTGGGAGGGCTCGGAGATGTTTCATTTATGCTCCTTAGTGGCCGGTGATAGGACAGGGGCAATGGCCTTAAGCTGTGCCAGGGGAGGGTCAGGTTGGATGTCAGCAGGAATTTCTTTCCTGAAAGGGTTGTCAGGCACTGGAACAGCTGCCCAGGGAGGGGGTTGAATTCCCATCTCTGGAGGTGTTGAAGAGAAGGGTGGATATTGCATTTGGGGGATGGGGTTTAGTGGTGCTGGTAGGGCTGGGCAAAGGTTGGACTTGATCATGACTATCTCTTCCAGCCCAAACTGTTCTGTGATTGTATGATGAGAGACCTGAAGAAGCTTCATTTGAGTTCTCTGGCTACCTTGTAAAGAAAGCATTGACCTGCAGAGCTGTTTCATGGCTCCAGTTATGATTTATACATCATAATTTGGTTTTGGGGGGTGAGGAAGCTGCGTTTGAGGGTTCAAAGGGATCAGCTGGCTGGTGTAGTTCCTGCTGTTGCAGTATCTTTGGCAGATATGGGTGCTCACATCCACCATCTGGAACTTGGGCCAGTGAAAGGCTTGGGCCTGAGTGCGTTTTACTTCGGATGCTGATGGTGATTTTTCAGCTGTGCTCTCTGTGTTTGCAGAAAACCTCTGGGAATGTGAAGCGTGCGAGGTTGGGCACTTGGTAAACGTGAAACCTGGGTTCAGCTCCTTTCCAGATAGAAATCCTGATCACTGCCTTCCTGGACTGTGCCTCCAAGTCAACAGGGGGCGTACTGGGAGCACAGGGGTCGTGCTGGTCTCTCCACTGGTTTGGCAGCTTGGCACCACAGGACCAGGTTCCTCACTACAGCCTTAGAACCAGTTACACCCATAGTCTTGAGGCCTGAAACATAGACGTAGCGAGCAAACGCTTTCAAGGTGGTTGGTTAGGGTGGGCACTGCATGACTGTCTGCTGCCAGGTTCTAGTTCCTGCTGCAGACCATGAGGCTTTGAATGCAAGTCCTTCAAAAATACATTTAATTAGGATGAAAGCTGGTCAAACTCAGTTTCAGGCATGCCACCGTCCTTAAAGTTTATACAGATAAACTAGGATTGTAGTCACACTCGCATGCAGAGGGAAGCGGAAGGCTTCTGGGGAGGAGCCCTTTGCTTGCCGATGGGCTGTGTTGCTGGGGTTGATGGCACATTTGTTTATGAAGCTCCTGCAGTCTGGCTCTCCAAGACCAGCCGGGTGCAGGTTCCACCTTTGGAGGATAGCTTGGTTTGGGGTTTTTTTTGTGTTGAGATCTGACTTCCTCAGGCCGGGTCCTGAGTGCCTGCATTTGCTTCACTTCCTCTCGAGTGCATGAGCTTCTTTTGGCTAAAAAAAGTAAATACCCGCATAAATATTTAAAGTATTGCTGCTTAAGTTTGCAAATTCAAGACTTTCTTTTGCATTCCTTAGGACAAAAGCAGAGTCATCAGAGCTTTGTGCTGTGCCCAGCTCTGGGAAGGAGCTCATTCATCTGGCCCTTGTTTTAGGGGCAGATGGCTGGGCTTAGTGTAGGACTGGGACATAGGTTCCTCGCTGAGTTGTGAGGATGGAACGCTGCTGGCAAAGTGACTCTAGGTCATCAGCACTGAGATTATTTTGATGGGTCTTCATTTTGCTTTTGCACAGGCCATGGTTTTCCATGGACTTTGGGTAGATGTGTGATGGGACAGGTGTTCAGAGCTGAGACTGTATGAACCAAACATGAAGCTTCCACCAGATAACAGACACCAACAGGAAGAGAGAAATAGGATTGTCTTTGTTTTCCCCACGTAACTCTTGTTTGGCAGGTCAGACGCTGTGGCATGGTGGTGCCTCACTCATGTGGTTCCATCCATGTCTTCGGTATCACAGAATTAAACATTGTAAAGTGAGTTCAGCACAGCACGAGTAGTGGTTTTCAGAACTGAGCTCAGGTTTGTGTTGTTTAAGATGTTAGGAAGAGTTATGACTGCTAGGCATCACAGTCCAAAATCCCACTCCCAGGCAGGGCTAGCCACAAAGTCAGACTGGGTTCCTTGTGGCTTTAGATGTCTTGCTTTGGGCTGCTTCTGCCTGTGGTTGACAGGTGGCAGGAAGAGCAGGGAAGTGGTTTGGGCAGGGTTGTTCTCTGTGGACACTTTTCCACCAGAGGTTATCCATGAAGCACAGCCTTCTGCTTGCAAGCGCGTTGAACTGCCTCCTTATGCTGCCTGTTCTCCAGCGGCTCCTGCCTTTAGTAATGTCCGGGTAGCAAGAACATGCAGGTTTCAGTATAATTTTTGTCTCATTTGTTGATCTCTCCATTTTGAGCTGCTTCTGCCAAATGACCCTGAGTTTCTCCATTGGATGTCTCTTGGGGTCTTTGTGTTTCTCCATCATATGCTGACAATCTGCCAGCCTCTGTGGCATTTCTTTCATCAGAATTCTCACAACTATCCTCTATGACTTGTACAGCACAGCCTCCATAGAAGAATGACATTTTGGATGTGGTGTGTGATGGTTGAATGGTAACGGGAAGCCCTAATCCAAATCCATAGATCTCTGCAAAACCTGAGCTTTAAACCCGACCCAGACCTCGAGACCGCCAAGAGTTCCTCTGTTGTGTCCCAGCACCTGCATAGTTAGTTTTAAGTGATGAACTTAAGTTAACTGAAAACATTTCCTTCAGAGGGCTTCCATGAAGCCTTCTCATGCTTTGGGTAAACGCCACTGACATTTGTACTTTCACAGCACTTGTCTTGGGACTGTCATTCCTGCTCTTTGGGTGCGTAGGACAACCTCCCTCGGGAGGAATTAGTAAATGATTTAATTGGTGAGGAATGTGGCCCCATTAGGCACTAAATAAATAAATAAATAGGTGCAGCAGATTGTTAGAAACATGGGGCATGATTAGATCAACTCTTTAACACCTGGGAATAGGTGGTGGTGGGTTGTTTGTTGGGTTTGGTTTGGGGTTTTTTTTGGAAGAGAGAGTTGCTCCCTGTAAATAACCCTTCTGACGTTTTCTTTGGACATTGTAAGTGCTGAAGAGCAGTCCCTCCTCCTCAATTCCCCAATTGCTCAGTAAACGGGGAATAATTAGTGGGTTTTGTAGCCAGTGGTGTTGTAAGGATGGCTGAGCAACTTCTGCTTGAGGAAGGGATGTAGACAGAGGATTTTTAAAGGCTGAGCTGCTCTTTCTTCTGCTTTTCCTCAGGAAATAAAGATGTAACCCTGCATCTGGGAAGGGTCTGCTGCAGAGATGTGGTGGGCAAGTGAGGTGGAATGTCTCGGTGAGCAGCAAGGGCATGTGCTCTGCATTTCATCCTTCCCAGCAGGAGCATGGCAGAACTAATTTGCCCAGGCACATGCTTGTGTTTCATGTCAGCAGAGCAGGCTGGCCATTGCCTTGGATAATCTTATCCGGAGGCACTTCTCTGTGCCTGGAAGGTGAGTGAGGAGATAGAAGACAATGCAGAGCAGAGGTCAGGTTTGAGATGCTCGCAGCAGATAATGAGGAATCCTGAGTGTTCCTCAGTTACGAACAGAATGAACTAAGTGGGAGCGACTGAGCAGCCTGCAGGTGTGGCTGTGTAAAGAAATAAAGCCCTTTTCTGCTTGCTGCGACCTCGCTTGACTCTGGGCCATTGCCAGGCACGTCGTGACTTGTTTCCAAGTGCATTTGTGCTCTTCCAAACGCATCCCTGCAATTGGCAGGGCTCTGATTAAGGAATTTATTAGCATTATAATAAATATTAGCAGTAGAGTTTCTTCTTCTAAGGCTGAAGTGATTCCTCTTAGGAATAAATTGCAAAGGGAGGTGATGTAGGAGCAGGGGAAAAAGAAAATCCCTGCCTGAGTATTTTCCTGTGTTTGGTCGTTGTCGAAGGAAAGTGTGGATCCTTCCTGCAGGCACTCTGACTGGGTTTTCAGCAGCCTTGGTGGCTTCCTCTTCTGGTTTCCCTCTGCAGCTGTCCTCCCTGAACACTGCCTTAGTTTGTGTTTTATCCGGGAAGATGTGAAACTTGAGGAGCAGAGGCTGAGTGAGAAGTTTTATGCAGTTATCACAGGCCAGGGAACAGCCCTGATGCAAGATCTCTAGAGCTGAACATGAACTGTTTCAAATGCTTGCAGAACCCCTTAAAGAACTTGGTTGGCTCTCATCCTGAGATTTCACGATTCAAGCTGCGTGGTGGTGAGGTTGCCATTTAGCTCTGAATATTTCTAGTCAAAATGAGATCCTTGAGAGAATCTCCTTTCAAGCTCAAACCCTACAGACGTGGATTTAAAGCACGCTCAGTGCAGTTTTCCTGCATTAGAAGTTTTTACTCTTCTCTGCAATGAGAAAGGTTGTTGGGTTGGGATTTTGGGGTGTGGGGTTTTTTTTTGTTTTGTAGACTGGTTGAACTTTCTTTTCCACTGTACAGATACGCTGGGAGCATTACTCTACATACTTTCCATTCAGGTATGCTCTTCAGGGGCTAGACAAGTATTCCAAAAACTTGAACAATTTTCCTTAGGTGAAGGATCATTAGAGGTTCAGAGCTGACGCTATTAGTGAGACTCCTGCCAGCTGCACTTCAATTTCTGTAAATGTTGAAATTCCTGCCCCTTTTATGTGTCTGGGTGTTGGGTGGGGATGTGGCTCTGAAACACCAGGATGATGTTCAGCGAAGGGACTGGAGGGAAGGTCCGATGAGGAGAGGCTGAAGGAGCTGGGATTGTTTAGCCTGGAGAAGAGGAGACTCATGGAGGGGACCTTCTCCCTCTCTACAACTCCCTGAAGGGAGATTGTAGTCAGGTGGGGGTCAGGCTCTTCTCCCAGGCAACCAGCACCAGGATTGAGAAGGCAGGGCCTGAAGCTGCCAAAGGGAGGGTTAGGTTGGATATTGGGAAGCCCTTCCTTACAGAAGGGGTGACCAGACCCTGGAATGGACTGCCCAGGGTAGTGGTGGACTCCCCATTCCTGGAAGTGTTGAAGGACAGCCTGATTGTGGCCCTTAGTGCCCTGATCTGGCCACTGTGGTGATGTTAGGTCCTGTTAGGTGGCTGTTCTTGGAGCTCAAGAGATGGGAGCAGTGAAATGGAAGGAAACGGAGCTCAAAACTAATAAAAACCAAAGGGAGTGTCTGGTTTATTTTTGGGTCATTCAGGTTCCAATGTCACCCTCATGTGAAGGGCCAGAACATGATGCCGTGAGGGGATGGAGGATGTGGGTCAAGCCAGGTTAGACCCACAGCTTTGGGATCACTCCATGTGGTTTTGCTGCTGTTGCTGAGGGCTTCTCTGTTCTGCACCCTCTGCTTCTCAGCAGCTCTGCAGATCCAGACACAAACTAGTTTTGGGGGCTTTTTGCATTTGGGGGTGGGGAGTTTTGTTGCTGTTTTGGGGTTTTGTTTTCTTTTTTTGCCAAGGGATCTAAATATATCCCCAGCTGGTCACCTGGCTGCGGGGTCTGCTATTGTGGAGGTGAGCAGGGAAGTCAGTTTTGTGTGGTGGTGTTTACTTGCTGATAAGAGTGTTTTTAATGCTTTTCCTTTCCTCATTCCCTACGTGCTTTCAGATTTCTCAAGAGCCAAGGTGTGGGGTCCTGTGGGTACCTTGTGCGGGAGCCAGGGATTCCCTGTGACTCGCTTGTCCTTGGCAGGTGAGATTGGTGTGGACAGCGGTGCCACAGGCTGTGACATTGAGGAAAACAAGGATTTTGCTCCGTGTTCCCAAGGGATTTGTGCTGCAGGTGAAATTTTAATTCGTGTTAGCTGTGTTGCTCCATGTAAACGGCCTCAAAATTGTGAAAACACCTATTTTTCTTTGGGTTTTGTCTTTTTAAAATTTATTTTGAATTTTACTGCTGACCCAAAGCCGTTCATGCTGCAGTGTTTGTGGATTTGGGGGCAAAAACAACTGGAGGCCATTGCCGTGGCCCACAGGGTGCGGCTCTCGGGAAGGTTTTGTTGCTGGTTCCCTTTGCTTGGCCATGCTGAGAAGGGCTAATTATAGAGACAAACTGGGGAAGGAAGAGAACGGGGTCAATTAGAGCATCCAGCACAGTTTCCTTTAAATTAGTGGCTGAGCTGGGTAGGTTTAAAACAAATCCCAACACAATAGTGAGTCATGGAGTGGGATTGCGATTGCCCTTATGCAGAGCAGGGCCTGTGCAGATGGGGATTTGATTTAACGAAAAACATGTTGAATTATTGGTTTTATTACCAGAATTGTCCAACTGAAAAGGCAGAGGAGACACTGCTGGTGTTTTTCTTCTTTAATGTGTTTGTGAGTAGCAACAGGTTGTGGTAGCAAATG
Organism: Rhinopomastus cyanomelas; assembly: GCA_013400115.1. Classification (NCBI taxonomy): domain Eukaryota; kingdom Metazoa; phylum Chordata; class Aves; order Bucerotiformes; family Rhinopomastidae; genus Rhinopomastus; species Rhinopomastus cyanomelas. Next base: position 11,181 of record VXBP01000094.1, on the reverse strand, counting down.
AAGCAAAGACTTGCTTCATCCCATTGTTGAGTAAAATGGATTTCCTGAGGGGAAAAAAAGGGTCATTTTACGTCTTTGACACTGAAAATATTATTTTTTCATAGAAGGACTACTTTGCCCCCTGTATCTCATGTAAATGTAAAATGGATCCATTTTAGACACATTTTATCCCCAGTGGCAGAGCAGTGTTGGGCAGGCTTATGGGTTTAAAATGTTTTTTAGCTAGGTTTATGTCTGGACTAACTTGGACACTGGATTTAAAGAAGTAGTGCACTATGAACCTGGAGCTCCGCGGCTGTGCTGAGCCATGAGGCCCTGTGCCACCTTGCAGTTCTGCCAGCCAGGGAAAACTCAAAAAAGCTTTCTGCTGCGCTCTTACCCCGTGATCTCTTCATTACCCTGACACCCCCTTGTCTCCGTTTTTCTCCTTACAGGGAGAAAATTCTGGTTGGCAGACCCTCCCCATTTCCCCCCTCCATGCGTTTGTGTGTCCTCTTAGCCCGCAGCTGCCTGGCAGTGTGAAGTTACTGAGGGCTAATGTGTGGCAACAGAGACTGGCAGAGCAGGGAGAAAAATCCGAAGTTTCCAATCCAGATTGGCAAGTTCCTTCTGCCGGTGATGTGACTCACCCCGGATTTCCTCGCTGGAGGTCACTCCTGGCAGCACATCAAAGGCACGCACAGCTCGTGCCTTCAAACCAGAGCTGAACCAAGACCTTCCTTGGGCAGAGGCTGCTGTTCTGGCCGTAGGATCGCCTGCTGCATAGGAGATCTGTGCCCAGGTCTTGGGGGAATTTGGCAGAAACTTGATTAATTCATCCAGAGGGGGAGGAGGAGGTCAGCTGCCAGCTGAACCCCATTGTGGATGGTTTGTAAGTTTCTGAAATGATTTTGTAAATGGTTAGTGGTATTTTTCAGTTTCTTCTAGTATTTTAGATTTCTTCGTTCACTGTGTTGCCTGTGTGCTCTGGTTACTTCTTGCAAAGTTCACACAACTTCTTCATTTGAGATGGATCTTGGCAAGGAGGGTGGCCAAAAAATAGGTTGCTGTGAGGTTTTGGCATAGTTCTGTTGTAGGTGCTCCACAAGGGAGAAGAGAGCTCCAGAGGATATAAGAAGGATGTGTAAATATTTGGAGGCTCCCACTTTCTAATGTGTGATGGGAAGGTGAAAGTGGTTGGGTTCTTTTCTTCCTTGATGGGTTGGAAATGGAGATCAGCATCCTGAGCTGGCAGAAGAGGCCACCTTGATAGTGATCTGAAATTATACACGAGGAAGAGCTTTAGAGTGCAGATAAAAATGCAAAGTTAATTCAGCAGGGGTGTGTTAGGATGCAAGAGAAGAGCAACACGGTTATATAAGATGAATGTTGTTTTACTGCGGCGTCCCAGCAGGTTGGGGCAGGGTAAAACTGCCTTCCCCTAGAGAAAGAGGAAGTTGCTCCGACAGCTGAGAAAGGCTTGAAAAATAAGTTTCACCTTTTCTTTTTCCTGTCTTTTGGATTTAGCCCCCTCAGTTTGTAATCAGACAGTGGCATTTTAAATGCTGCATCACACTGGTTCCTGTTCTGCTGCCACGTCACATACATGTGTTAGACTCCGCAGTGTAGGGCTGTTCTGGCCCTTGTGCTGTTGTCACGTGGTCCCGTGTGGTTTATCAATTTTACTTGTACTTTTTAGCTGGTGTTGCTGTGTCAGTTTCTGTGTTCCCTTCTCTCTCGTTGTCCAATGTTTTATGACAATTGAAGACATCATAAACCCAAGGTTCCTACTTTCTTTTTTAACTTGTAGTGTCATAGAATCATTAAGGTTGGAAGAGACCTCCAAGATCATAAAGTCCAAGCATCACCCCAACCCCACCCTGCCCACTGGATCAGGTTTCCAAGTGCCACGTCTACTTGTTTGAACCCTCCAGGGACAGCAACTCCACCCTTCCCTGGGCAGCCTGGTCTAACCCCTGACCACTCTGTCAGGGAAGAGATTTTTCCCTGATGTCCAACCTAATCCTCCCTGGCACCAGTTGAGACTGTTGCCTCTTGTTCTGCCACTGGTGACTTGGGAGAAGAGACTGACCTCCATCTTTCTACACCCTCCTGTCAGGTAGCTGGAAAGAGCAATAAGGTCTCCCTCTTTTCCTTCAGACTAAACACCTTCAGCTCCCTCAGCCACTCCTCATCAGACCTGTCCTCCAGGCCCTTCACCAGCATCGTTGCCCTTCTTTGTGTGTTCAAAAAAGTAATCAAAGCTTCACTTTTCCTGCAGAGAGCTGTTTCTCCTCAGTCCAGTCTGTTCTCCCTGCCAGCCATTGAGCTAGTGGAATTGCATGGTGTTGCTGAGGTCCGATTCATTGTTGAGTTTTTGAATTAGTCCTTTTGGTGAGAGTTTTAATTGTAGGGTATTGCTGTCTGCGAGGAGCTCAGTGTGTCAGAGCTAAGCTGGCTCTGCATCCAATGAAGATTTTTCAGTGATGCTCTTTAGGTAGTTACACCTGAAAGCTACCTTTCCGTAGGGTGGAGAAGGTAGTTGTTGGTTAGGTCCTTGTTAGCAGTTTTAAAAGTCCCATTTCATTTGATGTGGGTTTAGATTTCTGAATGTGCTCGGTGCTGTGAACCATTTCTTCCCCTCCCCACAGCCTCGTAACCAAGACGTTGTACATGGCTTTGATTTTCTCCATTTCCTATGATTCTTAGGTTAACCCTCTTTGCAGGAAATTAGTAGCTTCCTGCAGAATATTTGTAGCTGCTGTTGGCTGAGAGAAACAAGATAGTGTCTGCTATTGTCTGTTCTTTCATAAGTGGTATCTAATCTTGCTTTGAATTAGCCTTTGTAGTAATGCTCCTGGCTGATAAGTGAGGAGACAAATACTAAGGCACTGCCATGGAGGGTTTATCCTACGCTGAAATAAAGCGCTGGCGCTCAAACAGGTTATTTATCCACAGAAAACACTTCTCAGCGTTCCTGAATTGCCCCTGTTGCAGAGAGCAGCACTTCTGCCCCAAACAAAACTAGGCTTAGCCTGATGGCTTCTTCCCTGTCACAGAAATAAAATAGCTCCCTGGTTCTCCACGTGGATGGTATTTCTGGAGCTGCCTACAGCTTGCAGAAAATGCAAAAAGAATCCAGTGTCTGTGGGCAGCTCCCGCGTCAGCCCCGGGTTCCCAGCGCCACAGTGAAATATGTGCAGCCTGTTCCCTCAGTGCCTACACGGTCCGGCGACCTCATGAGGAGGAGGGTGACAAAAGGGGCCAGAAGCAGGTCATTACCGTTGCTAATAAAACCACTTGTCTGTCCCGCTCCAGAGCACAGGGATCTTCGAGGCTGAGCATTTTCTGTTGTGCAGCGCAACGGCTGAGTCAAGCTGTCTGTGCTTCAGAGCTTGAGTGAGATAGGATATCCTTGTCAGAGGGTGGCTGGTGGCTGTTACTTATGTCCTTCTGTTGATGCCTGGAAAGTGTAGGCGCAAGGGAAAGTAAAAATCACGTTCAGTAAGGTGCTTCTAAACTGTCTATGACTTTCCAGAGTGTTGGTGTTTGTGATGTGGGGTTTTTTGCCTTTTTGGGGTGAAAGTAGGGAGTTAAAATTGCTTCTGGAGGTGATTCAGCAGCTGAGCGGTAGCACCGGAGCAGAAGCAGCAGGCACTGCAGATGGAGGAGTTTTCTTCACATCCTTACGTAGAGTTTTGGTCAAAGCTTTGTGTTACTGGGGAATCCCATGCACAAAACATGAAGGGCACCCACTTTGTTAACTCTTAAAAAGCAGAGCAGCCTGTGAAATGGCCATACTTAGGATGATTCTGAAGAAGCCATCAAAGTTCTTCATGGGAGATGAAGTAAACTTCTTTGTTCATCAGCTAACCTGCTCTGCTTTGTATTTCTCACTGCTGAGTGCCACCACAGACATTCATGGTACTGAATTGTTCATTGTGAAGGTGTATAATGGTGTTTTGGTTTGCTCTGGCTGTGCTGCAGAGAGAAGGGATCTGCAAAACCTCAGGGAGATTATGTGGTACCAAAAGAGATGGGAGCATGGTGTAGCAGACTCTCTAGGTTGACAGAATTGGTGCCCAGGTCAGCGTGTTGGAGTCCTGTTGTGTGATATGTCAAGCAGTCATCAATACAGGTTGCTTTGGTGGAGGTAATTCAAAATCTAAGTGGACCAGATCACAGAATCTCCATATATTTGTTTTGAAAGCTTCTGAGTGTTTGGGTTATGCTTGGTTTTCCTCTCACTCAAGCTCATGCAGAACTCATGGGCCTATCATCTGGTTGGTCTTGTTCTAGTAATTTGCCTGTGTCATCCACTTCAGAATTGAACTAGTGACCAGAGTATGTAGGCTTGGTGAAGACAGGCAAGCTGCTGTCATGCTTTGCTTTGGCAATCTCCCCAAATCTCTTACCTCAGTTGGCCTCTCAGCCTAATGAGATTTCTGGTGGTTAGTGCAATGGGCATCCCTTTGCTGCTTGCCTAATCCCAAGTCAGAGTCCCACTGTAGATGTCTTCAGCCACAGTTTTGGGGAGTTGCTTGCACTATTGGCACATAAAATGTGGAAAAAATACTTGTTATCCCTGAAATTCTTGTCTGAACTGGCTCTGTGGGCAGCCCACCCTCATTTCCAGTCACAGAAAGCAATGGCCAGATGATCCCAGGGAAGGAGCATGGTGGAGGAAGTTACCTCTTCTGCAGGAATGTGCTGTTCCCCTTGATTTAGGTGGCTTGATCCAGTACTTCTCGTGTGCTTTGATGAAAAACCTTTACCTAGCAAAGATGAACTCTCACTTGAAAAAACCCTCAAACCCTGTCAAGGTAGTGCAGGGATCATGCTGAAATGTCATCTGTGACACGCTAGTGTGGAGGGCCGTGGCCAGGACCTGCTGGGACCCAGATTATTTATTTATAAAAGTAACTAAGAAGTGTGTTTGCACGGCCACTTGTCAAGCCTTTGTGATTTATGTTCTTGCATCTCTTGCATCCGAGATGAAAACCAGTGCAGAGAGATGATGAGGTTCAGGGCGATATGAGCCAAACACTTTCACTTCAGAGAAAGAAGCTTCAGTCTTGGATTTACTTAGCTCATTTCCCAGTGTCATTGCTTTCTTTGGATGATGAATGTGCTGCAGTTGTGTGATCCTACACCAAATGTATTTTTAAACATTATTTTCACGCTCCTTTCTGTTGATCTCCTCGCCCAGCCAAGTTATTAGATGGAAGGCAGTTTCATTTCCAACACCGTATGCGCTCTGGGGCGGTTTGGTGGGATATTTGTGCTCTATGTTTTACTTTTCCATACAATGCGGAGATGTACACGGTGTTTTGGGTAGTGGAGGTAGATGTACTTGTTCTCAGCAAAGCTCTACACGGAGTCGGCTAAAGCTCAGGTTCCCAATCCACATCTTGGTCAGCAATTCCAGTGCTTGCANTGAGGAAGGGACTTAAGAGCAAAAAGAAGAATTTTTCATATCTTTCACCCAAAAAGTGTAGAACGCAGACAACGAGTAAATATTGGTGATGGTGTGGCCAAGGCAATCAATGCACATTGATTGGCAAGAATTGGGCATTCGTCCGACCAACCGAGATGGGTCCTGATAACCTCTCCGTGTGAGATCAGTGCACCTCATCATTTCCTTTTCAGCGCTCTTTAGTTGTTCCTTAGTGTGGTTTTACATTCACAGGAGCAGGACACCTGCACCTTTGACTGCGGCCACACCGGCTGCTAATCTGGAGAGCTCTTAGCCAAGCACCGGGTCCCTGTGTGCCTGATGAGAGCTGAGAGGCAGCATCTGCTCCATGTTGGCCCCTTCTTGCTGAGCAGCGGCTTGTTGGATGTTGTGGTCCCGGGCTGCTGCCTGTTATGGCCGGTACCACTGTCCTAAAGGTTCTAATTCTGCTGGTGAAATGATGTGCAAGTAATTGCAAACCCCGACAGGTGAAATCTTCCTGTTCCTTTTCTGTATTACTTTATTTTATTGCTGAATTCTTTCTTCATCACTCGTCCTCCCTGTTCTGTTTCACAATGACCTTGCTTTGCCTCCAGCGAGAAAATTGAGCTAATTCTGTTGACTTGTCTTTTTAAATACTTGTTATTGGATTTACCCAGCCTCTGATCTGCAGAGTTGTGTTGGTCCCATGCCATCTGAACAGTTCCTCTTCTGAAAGCATTCAATTCGTTTATGGGTTGCCCCCAAACCTAACTTCAAATAAAACTACTCAGGTGAAAGCCCTAGGTGTGTTTATTAACTTGGGCACGTGGGCATCATGGAAACAGTCCTTTGAAGGTGGGAAAGGCTGAGAATATTGCAGCTGAAATCTTGCAGTGTGAGTAAAGCAAGGGGAGAACTTCAGAAAAGAAAGCAGTGCTGCTTTTTTAGGTAGAATCTTGGAAGGTATTTCTGCTTTGAGGTCTAGTAATTTCAGGGAGAGGTCTGTGGTCTGTCATTGTCTTCAAAAGTGACCAAATGAATGGTTTGCCTGTTATGATGTTGCCAGATTTGCATAAATCAGGGTTAAGTATCAGGGAAACAGCTGTATATTTGCTAGGGGATGAGGTGCTTGTGGAGAACCTTTTAGCTCTGGTTATTGTGGGGTGCCTGTGCTTCCCATCTCACTTGTCCTTCACATAAAGAAAAGGTAGAACTGAACCCAGCAGTGTTATCTGAGCCGGTTCAACTGCGATCAGCGCTGCGTTTCAGGTTCTTCAGATAATACCTCGCTGACCTTGGCTGTGTCCCCTCCCCTTGCAAGGGCAGGGACGATGCCGGGCTGCTGGTAAATTTGAAATCCAGGTCTGTGTCCTTTCTGGGATGTGAGATTGGACAGGACTGCTGGGATGGAGTGATGCACTGTGCTCCTTGCTTGGGTTTAGTTGAACTTGTCGTCTCAGCGAAGCCTCCTGTGTGCTCGAGTTCCTCAGCTCCTCAGCACTTCACACTGATGAGCAACAGAGCTGGGACAGTATTGTGACAGCACTTTGGAAACCATGATCTGCTCGTGAAAAGGGTTTGGTTTAGAGGGGTCAAGGCTCCATCCAGGAACAGGACAGTGTTGTGAGGACCTTGCTTACTGTTGAAAGCCCACCTGGGACACTGGGGGTAGACAATAAGGTCTACAACTTGTTTAAAGCTCATGGAAGGTTTTAGTTGCTCTCTAATATAAAAGTCTTCATAATAATTTATTTTTTAAAAGCTTCCAGAAATGTGAGCGTTATGTTTCTCATCAACTCACTGCAGAGCTATGAAAAGCAGGATTGCCCTTCTCCGTTACTTTATGCTGGCAAAGGGAGTTTCTAAAATACTCTGCTAATAACCTTTCACAAGGAAAAGCCTTCAACCCCATGCGTGCTGCAGTTTCATGAGGGATGTCTGCGTTTCCTCTCCTGCGTTGGTTGGAATTGGTGGGTTTCTGTACCAAGATAAGGGGATTGCCGCATGTTTTGTGGAGAAAAGGCACCTCTGCTTCCCCTTGAATGTGGAGAAGAGAAATGGACAGAGACAGATCAGTATGTGGTGGAAAGTGAAAGTGGGGAGAGAGCCCAATGGCCCTGCAGCTGAAGGTAATGGTCCTTGAGCAATTAGAAGAATCGCCTTAGAGATGTTCAAACTCAAAACATCTCAAGGCAGGCATTAGGTTTATAGAGGCATGCAAAGAAGGTGAATGTATGAGGTGGAAGAGATGTTTTTCCCATGTTGCTGTTGGCATCCCATTTCAGGATAATGTGATTATCTGCTGATTACAATTAGGGCCAGTGCTGTCACTGGAGCTGCCTTGTGACCTGTCCCACAGTGAATAAGTGGACAGATGTCGAAGAAGCAGTTTGCTGAGCTGGCACAACAGACCTGCTTTCTCCCCATGATGTTTCTGCTGATTTCTTAAACCATCTGAGGACACTTGCCCTGTCGGGACAGGCCACTCAAGGACCATTTGTTTTCCAGTTGTTCTAGTCTTTTCCTCTTTTGATGGGTTTATTTTTGCAATCCTAATGAAAAGTCATTCCTGCCAATGGAAAAAAGTGGGACGCTCACCCCACATCTCTTGTTCCAGATGGAAAAACAGTTCTGAGACACGGGATGACATGAGGAAGACATTGAACAGAAGAGACAATGCAATTTAATTGTGTTGTTTTATCTGCAACATGATTTGGTTTAATTTGTGTCCTCTGAATTTCTGGAATTGCTCCACTTTTGTTCTCTGTGAGTGTTCTGCCATGTTGTTCTCACTTTTGCCCAAAGCTGAAGTGATTCATGTGAAATGCCAAATCCAGGTATGTCCATGTCACCTGATGCCAACTTCATCCTGGTCTGTACGTGCTGCTTTGTGTTGGATGTATGTGGAGGTGTATGGAGTCACCAGCTTCTTTGGATCAGGGCAGCTAGGCTGTTAATTGGTCTGGAGAACAGGTCTGATGAGGAGAGACTGGAGGAGTTGGGACTGTTCAGAGAAGAGAAAGCTGAGGGGAGACCTTGCTGTTCTCTACAACTACCTGAAGGGAGCTTGGAGGGAGGCTGGGGTTGGCCTCTTCTCTCTAGGGACTAGTGATAGGACCAGAGGAAATGGGGTCAGGGGAGGGTCAGGTTGGATCTTAGAAAAAATGTCTTCCCAGAAAGAGTGGGGAGGCCTTGGAATAGGCTGCCCAGGGAGGAGGTAGAGGCACCATCCCTGGAGGGGTTCAACAAATGGGCAGACAGGGTGTTTCAGGAACTAGGTTAGTGGTTGGGAGTAGTAGGGGCAGGTGGTTGGACTTGATGATCTTGAAGGTCTTTTTCCACCTTGACGATTCTGTGGTATCGGGATGTTTCCTCTATCATCTGTATTGGTAATGTGCAATTAGCAAAAGGTGTGTGAGCCCCCATAAAGCAGCTTTGAATAACCCAGAGGATCCCAGAGGCACCTCAGAATAACCTCGTCTCGTCTCCTCTCCTTCCCAGTTCTTGTCTCCCTATTGAAAGTGTTGAGAGTGGTGCCAGGAGTGTGTTTAGTGACTGTAGTTCTTCTCATGAAATCCACTGCTTGTTATTCCAAGTCTGTTATGAACAGTTAAAGCAGCTGTAGGTTGAGTCTCTGTGCTTTTCTGAGAGCTGCAGCTACAGAATTCCAATCCAAGAGAAAAACTTAGGACAAACCCCACATTTGCATGAGAAGCTTTTGTGGAATCGCAGACCGGTCAGGGCTGGAAGGGACCTTCAAAGGGCATCTATTCCAATGCCCCTGCAGTGAGCAGGGACAGCCTCAACTAGATCAGGTTGCCCAGAGCCTTGTTCATCCTCTCCTTGAAGATCTCTAGGGATCCCTGTTCCAGTGTTCAACCTCACTCCTGCTAAAGAACTTCTTCCTAACAGCCCATTTCAATCTGCCCTTCCCTAATGTGAAACCATTATCCCCTGTTCTATCACTCCAGGCCTCTGCAGCCTTCTTGTAGCCCCCTTCAGGGACTGGAAGGTTGCGATCAGGTCTTCCCAGAGCCGTCTTCTCTCCAGGCTCTTAGTAGAGGGGCTTCAGTCTCTGCTAGGTGTGAGGGGACGAAAGGACAAGCAGTGTGTATGTTCATGCTAAAGGTCCAAACAGGGTGCAATATGCTCTACATCACCCATCACCCTGCTGCTCCCCCTATTTCCTTTCCTCTCACTATCAGTGTTTTCAGAGAACCCCAATGCCTGTGCTTCAGGTAGCTAACAGCAGCTATTTTTAGGGAAGCTGTCATTTATAACTCGGGGTTTTTTGGAACTTCTTGGATGGGAAACAGCCATTTGGTTTTTTTGTGTCCTGATGCCTTCGGAACGAACATTCTTGTTTGAGCTGACAGGCTTCTCCTGTGTTGTGGCTCTTACCTGGCAGCTTGATTTTTTGAGCTTGAACCAACTGTTTTGTTGTTATTTTAACTACAACATCCTATCTGTGCCTGTGCAGGTAAATTACCATAATCGGTGGAATGAGTATTTCTTACAAATATGACCTTTGGAGCAGAAAGCAGTGTTTTATTTTTGATAGATGAGTTGTTGGAAGTCTTGTTTAGCACATGACTCAACCTGTTTGATGTTTGTTGTGTTTGGGGTTGTTTTCATTTTGCTGTCGGGTGACTCAGCAGATCAGACAGTACCGTTTTAACACTCTTCAATATCTGAAGGTGCTGTAAGATCTACTCTTGGTGCTAGCAGGGCTGTGCAGAGAACCTGTAGGCTGCGCTTAGCGGTGCTTTGGTGTGGGTGGCAGGATCAGATACCCAGGGAGCAGCAGGATGCTCTCAAGTCTGTGTTAGAAGCTTTTAAGTAGTTCTGCATTGAAAAGAACCCCCACTTTGGTAGGATTTTGAAGTGCTCTGAGTAGGACCATGGAAGCTGCCTGTGAGGTCTGGCTGTGCAGCTCCAGTTTCTGAAATACGCAGGTGGAGCAACGCTCCGAGCTCTTCCGGATGCTAGACTTGGTGGCATCGTCTTTTACATCATGAGAACGTCAATCTCGTGATCAGCTACTTTGTTTCTGCTGAGGCTGTGGTTGTTGAGGCTGAGGCTGGACTTTCATTTCTCACAAAGAGGAGGCTTCTCTTTGAGGAAATGGAGAGGACGGTGAGCAGAAGTGGCAGAAGGGAGGGCAGAGCTTGTGTGTCTTTCACAGTTAGCTGAGGGCTGACTTCACTTAAGGAGGGTTTTGAAAGAAGAGGGTGGGTTTGTGTGGAAGTCTGGTGGGTAATTTGTGTTTGAGAAGCAGAGTTACAGCAAAAGAAATCCCTCCTGGCAGCCACTGGCAGCACTGGGGTGGGTGCATATGGTGCTGTAAGAATATGGATTTCCAAAAATAACTGTTTCCTCTCCAAATGGTTGAGAAAAGCTGAGCTGCAGTGTTGCTTAAAGACAAGGCAGAGTAACAAACTAGAGAATGAGTGGTTTAAACTCTGGTTTGCGAAAACAGAATCATCACAGCTAGAAAGGACCTCCAGAATCACCAAGTCCAGCCCTCATCCCAGTATCTCCCTAACCCCTAGACCAGGGGTCCTCAAACATTTTAAACAGGGGGCTGGTTCACTGTCCCTCAGACATTGTTGGGGGCTGGGCTATAGTTTGGGAAAAAATGAACGAATTCCTGTGCACACTGCACATGTTTTATTTGTAGTAGTGCCCTCTGGGCCCATCCAGCCCGGGACCTAACATCACCCTATTGGACAGACCAGGGTGCTAAGGGCCACAGCCAGTCTGTC